>OVBE01003257.1:0-27498 GCA_900406425.1 Iberis pinnata
AGCTTGCGAAACATAACTCAGCCATCTCTAAGTATAACTCAGTACAATTTTCAACAACTCATCACACCGAAGTATAAGTCAGTTGTAACAGAAGTACATAAGTCAGCAGAAAAGAGTAAGTCAGCCGTATTCTCGTATGTCAGCCATTACGTAAGTTGACTTATGACCTTAAGTCAGCCTTTTAAAAATAAATCAGCCAGTTTTTGTAAGTAAGTCGTTACGGCCGGGTGACTTATGCGCGTAAGTCAACTAATTTCTCTTAACTCAGCAAGTTTTTGTAAGTAAGTCTTCACGAGCCGGTGACTTATGCCCGTAAGTCAGCTAATGTCTCTTAACTCAGCGGGTTTCAGTAACTCAGCCGAAACGTAACGATAAGTCATCTCATTAATACACGTCAGCGAATTCCTACGTGGCGAATGGAATTCCGGTAAATACGTTTTTTGTCACAACGTAATAGAAGGGTACGCTGGGCATTTAAAAAATGCAAGTAATAAAAAAAGATTTGTATGGTTCTAGTCATTTTTACTAAAATGTATCGTAGTTAAGCTATCTTCCCATTAAATTTTAATGAGGAGTTCCATTATTTTTGTTTTCATAAGGAGAATACAGACAACACGGACTGATATTTAAAAAGCTCTTATTGATTGACTATTGAGGAAGCCTCAAGAATATGAGTTACAAGTGATGACCCTGCATTTATCTTTCATTCTAGCTGAGGTTCCGGACTGCTCGAGATTCTGTTCCGATTTTCCTGACAAGCTCTCATCTCTGCATTCCTACAATCTCAGCGTATCTCTGAAAACTCAAAACCGCCTGGACTCAGTCGTTACGTGTTCAGGCTGTGTTTATATCCACATCAGTCTGATTACTGGGTACTTAGGTAGGTAACTCTCTCAGTTAATGCTTTATAGTACTAGCTAAGGCGAAATCCTGCTGAAGGGGTTTTGACACCAACAATTATGACTTTCATAAAAACATACTCAAAAATATTTTACGAAACAACTTTCAGAAAATTAAACTCGGCAACATTTTATGAAACAACTTTTGCAAAATTAAACTCTACAACTTTTTTATGAAACAACGTTCATAAAACTAAACTCGGAAACATTTTACAAAAAGACTTTCATAAAAATACACCTGATAACATTTTAAAGAAAAACTTTCGTACAATTAGGCTCGACAACATTTTTTGACACAACTTTTGTAAAATCGACAGCACTTATGAAACGAGTCTCGCAAATAAAACACAAATAAAATAAATATCCAAACAGAAACAAGAGTTTTGGCTGCGAACATCCGCAAACAAAACCCTTACAACACTCTAAAAACATCTTCAAGCCCGCGAACATTTCGAGCATGAAATGCGGCATATCAAAGAAAAATCAGTCTTCAGCATCGCGAGACGTCGCAGACGCCTAAATAACCATTTTTCGAAAAAAAAAACTTTACTCGATGAAAACTTCATATAGAAGACCAAACAATCATATGCACTAACATCTTCTCAAACACACATCCTTCGCAAAAAATCAATACGGTAGCATCTACCATCGTGTTTGTTGCTGATCACAACAAACTTCTGAACTCGCACGAACGCAATCTACACAGACTTCAAAATTAAAAGGAGGAAACACTCACTCCCATATCGAACTCGTCGACTGACCCCGATGGATGAACTAGTCACCTAACCCTTCGCAAGATCGGTTCTCAGACAATCCGACACAAGGACAAACATCACTATAAAAAGCAAAATTTTGGTCAGCACTTCCGAACGACTTAAAAATTTTCTTCGGAGAGATGATCGATTCTTGATCGATGCGAGTTTATCGCATATGTCAATATCGAAACGGAATCAAATTGAAATCGTAAATGGGATACGTAAGCTGGGATAGTGTCTGCACCCCCTGAAACCACGAGTAAACCTAGGTTTTGCCCTAAACCCAATACACTGGTCTCTAACATCTCTAGACATAGTATCAAAAATTGATACGAGATCCCAAAACTTGTCTTGTCGCTCACAGAAGCAAATCCACTTAATTTATAAATTAGATTTTCCAAAAAACCCGCGTCTGAAACGGATAAGCTACACGTAGCGACGAATCATGGAACATAATACGAATTTACTACTCGTAATTTTGTCTCGACAACTAAACCATACATCCATATAAACTTAACTTACAAAAAGCCGCAGAGCAAAAAGGATTCAAAGCCCCCTACGGTCGATGCTACTAAACTAAAAATATGCCACACTCGACCAAAACTATAGACAGGGAAAATACTTCCTTTGCATGAACCCGCGCTCCTCACGGGCCGGAATCAAAATAACTAGAACACAATCCACAAAACAGTCTTGAATCCTGCAGATCCACCACTTTATCTTCATCACACGATGCAGTCCCGGCGTCTTCCAAATCAGAAGAAATGAGGATCAGAGTCCAACACTCCCAAATCCTCTCCTTACTCAAAGGAAACGAAAACTACGTTTTCACACCCCTTCATATAACCTAAAACCTTGTCCATCTCAGTGTTATAAGAATAGTCGGGATGTTCGGTACGCCAAAAGGTATCTACGAAACCGCGACATTCACAATACTTCTCCAAGGACCGGTACACTTTCTGGAACTGATCATTTGGTCTAGTCTAGTCAGACACGACAAAGTCTAGTCGCCCACGACAAAGTCTGGTCGCCCACGACAAAATTTGGTCGTCCACGATGAAGTCTGGTCCCACATGACGAATTCTAGTCATCCACGATGAAGTCTGATAGTCCACGATGAAGTCTGGTCATCCACGACAAATTATGGTAATCCACGACGACAAAGTTTGGTAACCCTTGACGAATTCTAGTCGCCCACGATAAAGTCTGGTCACCCACGATAAATTCTGGTCGCTCACGATGACGTTTGGCCGGCCACGATGAAGTCTAGTCGCCCACGTTGAAGTCTTGTCGCCCACGATGAAGTCTAGTCACCACGATAAAGCTTCGGACTTTTAACCCACCGATTTCGCCTAACTTACTTAACAAATACCTCGTAAGAACACCTTAACGATTCTTACAAGCTGGGGGGATAATTGTTGGGGTCAAAAATGGTCACAACAAAATCGATATCTAAAAACCATCACGAAAATATTAATCACACGATACGAACATCAAACTGAACTAGACGAATCATCCCGATCGAAGTAACAAGCCGCGCTACATCCGAAAGACCATAAAGAATATGTTTCGGAAGAATCAGACAACAATCATAGAATCGCTAAGCGGTCGTCTCTATACTCTTTTGTCCTTTGTCGAGAAGGTGTTTTCCAACTGGATTTTCCTATCACTAAGGTTTTAACAAGGCAAGATGGTCCGCTCACGTCCAATGTTGGACTAACATACTTAAAACAAGTGTCCAAAGAATACGAGAAACATCGACAGATACGCAATTCCTAGAAATATGTGTTAATCCCGAATATCATTTACAAATAGCATGATTCATGTTTGCGTATGAATAATCCGAACGTTTTCAGATATACACTCGTCTGCCAACTGGCGAGATGAATCTACGAAAAGAATTCATCTCGCCGGTTAGCGAGATGAATAGAAAACTTTCATCTCGCCAACTAGCGAGATGAATATGCGGAAAGAATTCATCTTGCTAGTTAGCGAGATGAATTGGAAACATTCATATCGCCACTGGTGAAATGAATCATAAACATTCGTCTCGCCAACTAGCGAGATGAATATGCGGAAATAATTTATCTCGACAGTTGGCTAGATGAATCGAAAACATTTATCTCGCCAACTGGAGAGATGAATATGCAGAAATAATTCATCTCGCCAGTTAGTGAGATGAACTAGAAATATTCATCTCGCCAACTGGCGACATGAATATGCGGAAAGAATTCATCTCGCCAAGAGGCGAGATGAATATGCAGAAAGAATTCATCTGGCCAGTTAGTGAGATGAACCAGAAAATTCATCCTGCCAACTGGTGAGATGAATCACATACGCGCTTTGTATTACTCCGGATGAATCATCTCTTGCTTTGTATCGTTCCGAGTTCTCGTTGGGGTTTTATGATAAAACTCGTAAAACCTATTCCTTTCATACGATGACTTCATGCGACTCGCGAAAGAATCGTGAATTTGTTTCATATTGATCAATCCTATAAAATGATGACGGTTAACTTAAACGCTGATATTATCTCACTTACGCGATCAGAATAACCTTTCCGTAAAGATTTCGATCGCGTTGTCGCACAAAAGCTTGGTCATCCGGCGAGAATCGTAAAAATCGCCTAAACCGTAAAACAGCCCAACAAGGCCTAAAACATGATAACAGCCCACTTACAATTCCATACGAGAATCGATCCCAAACCGCAACGACAGTTGAAGCTTCTCCTGCACGCCAAGAAGAAATGAAAGAAACAAAAAATAAGAAGATTTCTGTAGAATAATCAATAAAGAAAGAAAGATTTCCGAGAAAGAAAAGAAAGACGGAAAAGAAAGCTAGATCAATCCTGAAGCCTATATAAGAGAGATGAAGATAAGGGGCATAAGGACGTTCCATTCATATTATGTTCTCCACACCGAAATACTTAGGTTTTTTAGATCACTTTTCCGTTTTTAGCGATCTACGACTCAATTAGGTTATCAATCTATGGTTGTTAGATCTAGGATACTCGCCGACAGTTCTTGTTGCCAAGATTATCATCTGATTGTAACATGCTCATACGATTCGAAATAAGAAATCTCTTTTGCCCTCTTTTTGTATTCTCAAATCTCGTACTTTTATTGTTTATTTTCGTACTCTGATCTTGTTCGTATCCGGAATCTCTGAAAAATTAGAGTTCTCTATGATTTTCTGTAACTAACAAAAATTGGCAGTGCAAACTTTTGTTCACATACCGAGCTACCACTTCATCAGGAAAGCAACCTACCTTTTCCAAGATAATGGAACGTCTACTTTGACGGATCCCGCAGAAAGCAAGGCTCAGGAGCAGGCGTTCGTTTGGAATCACCATCCAGAGAAATCCTTGAACAGTTTTTTCGTCTTAAATTCAACGTATCAAACAACGAAGCAAAATAAGAAGAATTCCTAGCTAGGTTGTGCCTTGCAAAGGAGCTCGGTGCACGTAATGTGCATGCTTTCTGCGACTCTCAGCTTGTCGCAAACCAGTTCAGCGGAGAATATTCAACCAAGAACGATAGAATGTACAAGAACCAGCAGATGGTTAAGGAAAAAGGCTGGAGTATTCGAAAGCTTCTAACTAACCAACATACCAAAAAATGGTAATCACTTGACAGACTCTCTGGAAAACATGGCATCAGCCAAAAATGGAAGTATTAGACGAACTATTCCAATTGAATTCATTGAAACCCTGAGTATTACCATTGCAATGACCAACACAATCGACGATCGATTGAAGATCGACCGACAAATTGGTAACACCAAACTAGATTAGAGAAAATAAACAATATATTACATCCTCACAGGAGCAGAACCAGAAAACAAGTGGAAAAAAGGCGTCTTCGGGTAAAGGTCTCATGGTATACGACAGTCGATGGACAGCTATATCGAATATCTGCCTCAAGCATTTCCTACGATACATCAAAGGGAACAAAATACAACAAGTACTAGCTGAACTGCACGAAGGCGTTGGAAGAAATCACTTAAGTGGGTGATGCCTGGCCTTACAAATAAGAAAACACGGCCATTTTTGGCCAATAATGCTAAGTGATAGCCAAGATTACGCCAGCAAGTTCAAAATTTTCCAGAGACACGGACCAGTAAATCACGCATCAACCGAACCCCTGAACACATCCACAAAAACCCTATCCATTCATGAAGTGGGCCATGAATGTGGTGGGACCCTTCTCACTAGTGACAAACAAGTAGAAGTACATGCTCGTAATGACATATTATTTCACCAAGTGGGCCAAATCAAAGTCGTACTCGGCTGTTAAAGCTAAGCAGGTGCAAGATGTGATGCGAGACGATACTTTTGAATTTGTTTCTCTCTTATCCTCAAACCATCTATAGCGACATTTGTTCTATGCGAGTTGCTGCAGGTACAAGATTTCGATTTGAAGAACATCATTTGCCGACATGGACTCCCATACGAGATCGTAACTGACAACGTCACTAATTTTTGCGCTTAAAAAGGCAAAAACTTCTGCATTAGGAGGTCGATAACCATCAAGATGGCATGTTATCCCTTTTAACCACTATAGTTAACAAACTTTCTTACTTTGTAAATATTTCAGGTGGAAAATCAGGCTCAACCACTCGATGCCTCGATTCCCCACAAGGAATGGGGAAGCCGAGGCGATAAAAAAACCATCTTTGAGGGACTCGGAAATGATTAGATTCAAAAAAAGCCTTGTGGGCTGATGAGCTTGATGGTGTCATATGGTCTTACCGAACTACATCAAGGCAGTCAACAAACTAGATGCCCTTTTCACTATCATACGGAATCGAGGCTTTAGCACCTCAGAGGCAGCTATTTTTTGTCTAAAGCGTCTCAAGTTGCCTGAAAACAAAAAACATAAATGATAGTATGCTAATAGATTCCATTGACAACACCAAGGAAATCCGAGATCGGGCTCTCATACAAATGCAAGTATATCAGCAGGTTGCAGTGAGGTACTACAATAAAAAATTGAGGTAAAGGAGGTTCGACGAATGACATACACAAATAAGACAGAGGAAAATGCTGGAAAACTTAGAGATGGGTGGGATGGTCTGTACCAAATATCAAAGGTCATCAAACCTGGACTGTACGAGCTTATGACAATGGACGGGACGCCGACACTGAACTCATGGAAAGCAAAAAAGTTGAAGAAATTATACTGTTAGAATATACACCTTGTACTGTGAACTACGACTAGGCTTGATACCTGTATTTTGGGTATGTACGCAACCCTCTTAGGTGAAGCGGTTTTACATATTAAAATAAACTTGGTTTCTTTCACCTAACAATCACCTCGGCAACCAATTCCAATCCAGACTTGTTTACAAAAATGTTGAGCCATAACTTGCACATTGTTTGTCCAATACGAACATGCTTGACGAGATCAGAGTTGTCTTGTCACGGTTAATGAAACTGGTAATAAAAACTGAGGCACAACTCTCGTACTCCTAAATAAGAGCATTGAACAAGGTCAACGTAATCTCGTCTGAGCTTAAGTCTCATCATAAAAGCTAAGTTCCAACTCGTGTACTGCTAAAGAAGAGTATTGGACGAGATCAAAATAATCTTGTTCGAGCTTAAGTCTCACCACAAAAGCCGAGTTTCGACTCATGTACTCCTAAAGATAGTATAGGACAAGACTAAAGTTTCTCGTCATTAGATTATCCGTTAAGAAGGAAGATCTACAAGTTGATTCCTTCTTTTAACAAATGGATGGGTGGATGTTTAGATAGCCCAGAAACTAGAGAAACCTCTATTTTTAATAAAAATACATCGTAATAACACAAAACGGCCGACGCACCAAGCCGATCAATTCATTTAAAAAGGGATAAACAAAGCCTGGAGCGAGACGACATATCAAAAAAAACTTTCACATTTCATTAATACTGAGATAAGATTTACATCATTTGAAAGTTCAGAAGGAAAGATAATCTATACTATGAGCTACTACTAAAACAAAACCCAAAAAAAGACATGTTGTTACGAACGAGATAAAACGATTGCGAACAACACCTTAGAGAAGAAAATAGTTGATGCTGCAAAAAATTGAGGAAATTATGCACCTCTTAGAAAGAAAGGAGTTGAAGCTGGAAACATTGAGAAAATTTATAGGAAGGTTCACCCCTAAAAAGGAGGAACCCTTTAGACTCTCAGTGTCACCAAAGCATCAGCACCAGCTACTCAAGTCACATCTACACTACACCTTGGCACTTGAATCAATTAGAGCCATGTTCATCAAAATATGGAGTAATGCGAAAGTCTTCATCGGACACCTTTATTATATTCAGCTCCTCAAACTGCTTCTTGTACTTTGCAAAGTCAGCTTCAAGCTTCGACATACTCTCTGCAGGAACGACTTCACCTTTAGTTACAATGTGACCAACGCAATTCAGGGTCTCTTGTGCATGACCAAAAAATGGATGATAGGATCACCCTTGTTAAGATATTTGAAGTGATGATGAAGTTTCTTGAGCTTCCTGGCATATTTGACCTATGTCTCTCACCACGCATGAACAACCTGAGCAGCCCGAGATAAACATAATCTCTTCATCTCGCTATCATAGATCTTGTCGAGCTTCGAGTAGGCATCCTTCAGTTTGGAAAGTTCAGTAATCGCCTTCTCCTTTGCAACCAAATCCTTGTTCTTAAAAAGCTCGACCCTCTCTGTGACAGATTTTTCCATTTCTCCATCTGAAAATTAAGACTTTCAGCATTAGTGGTCAGGTCGGCGATGAGTTTTTAAGCTCTATAATCCTCAACAATTTGGTAGCGACCTTCAGTTTACCCTGGCCGAAGAGGTTCGAAAGATGAACCAGCTCGTCCTCATTGCAGTTAAGCGCTCTCAGCTTATTCTCATAATATGCAACGAGCTCATTTGTTGTTGCCAGCGTATGCACCAAAAGAAAAATGGAATCATGATATATGTCCTAAATAAAACACTGACTTTAAATTAATATGACAATCACCTGCCAGACTTTCTGAGACAACAATCGGTAAATCCCTGGAGACATCATTTGTCAATTGGAGGAATGATTAAACCGTTGGCGCCTAGACGATTAACCAGGCTAGCGCATGCGAGAGTATCCTCATCAAACGACATGCCTTGGCTAACGAACCTATAGACCAAATCCTCTTGTGGCTGTCGGCGAGATTGGGGAGATGCAACTTGGGAATTCTCAGTAGCAACAAGATCATATCCTAATGATGGAGATAGAATTTAAATCCTAAACTACACTGCAGAGAACATATCACAGTAGTATAGAAAGGGTCAAATCCCACAAAGACCAGACTGTACAACGTTCAGTTTTACCTCAAGTCAAGCTAAGACAGAGTATTAAGGTTCTTTGTAATGGAATAAAAACAGTTATTGAAATAACGGTTGTAAACAATAAAATAAAAGCGTTAGGCTTTAGGGAATTCCATAGGTATTCAGGTTTAAAAGCCAAGGTTAACATGCAAAATTTTACTTTGAAAATAGTTCTCAACATGAAAGACATAAATAGAATAATCTCCTCTCGGAGTATTAAAATCTATGTTCAAATTATTAGAAACAAACTCTCGACGTGTCTAACTAATTCAACCATGCAATAATGTTCATATTCAATTGTTCATAAGCATTCAAGACATTACTCTCGCAAGCAAGAACACTTATTCATCTAGACTATATCAGACTTCTAAACCAAATCTCTTTATGTTTATAATTCTAATATCAATGAACTAGTTAGCTACTCTAATTCATGCATTAGTAACAAGTCTAGACTAAGAACCTGACAAATTCAATCTTTTATGATAAACATTAACATTCAAACCTGGTTTCCCTGGGAAACCTTAAAACCTAACAATGAAACTACTCAGACATTGCAAAGCATGAACAATACAATATCAAATAAGAACTCATAATTAAAAATAGGAATAGATATTGAAATATAACAAGGATTCAAAAAAACTTCTCCCAAATACATAGTTGCAGAATCTCCTCTCCCTCAGGAAAAACTAGAATAAAAATAAAGCTTAATGAAAATAAACCAGCCAAAAAACTTTCATAGTTTTAGGGAAAATAACTAATTAAAAGAAAATTTAATAATCTTGGGGACTTAAATTGCAATTTTGGAAATTCTTCTTTTCTTCTCAGGCTAAGGGATCAATTAGGCATCCTAGGGATCGATCGATCTCTTCTCCTCTTTTTCTCGATCGTGGGCTTAGTTTCCCGATCGGGCACTTCTTCCAAAATAATCCAGGAGCTTTTGCTCGATCATATATTCGATTGGGCACTTTTGGATGAGTCGGCCGATCGATCTCTCATTCGCCCGATCGGGCATTGGTCCCCGACAACTTGGAATTTCTTTTGAATTGCTATGAAATGCACATTTTGCTCCGAAATGACCCGTACTCCTAAAGTCATGAAAACAAACCAATACCGCAAGGAAAATGCTCGGATGATGCATATAGCATATGTAAATGCCCACTATTATGCATTAAAACCGAGTGATACCCAAGTCCCGGGAATCATCCTCTCCTTCAATATCTTTATCTTCCACATAGTTATTTCCTATAAGGAGACCCTCAACCTCTGCAGCAAAGTTATGGAGTTCTCCATCTTTGAGATCCACTCCTGTGGTATCTCGACAAGAATTTGTTCGGAAGTTGGCTCCCCAACAGGAACCGTGGTGATAGGTGCAGTATGCGATTGTTCCTTAGAAGGAACATTAGTTTTTCTTCTTGTTCCCCGGCAAAAACCTCTTGCTGATTCGCGAGATCCCTAGTAGAAGCCTTGGTGGTCGATTTTTCTTCCAAAACTTATTCAGCCGATGAGTCGACATTGATTACTTTAGTGGAACTCTTATCCCACTGTGAGGTACGCCTTCTATTCATTTGGAAAGGAGGATAGATATCCTCGCCACTCACAGCGACCAAGCTAGATTCACCCAACTTGCTTTAAGAGGAGGAAAATTCTCTAGCTCGGCAGAATAGTCAACTGGCAGCTTTGGTCGACCCATCTATCTTCTTTTCTTCTTTTTTTGGGAAAACGTTGAGTTCCCAACTGACTGAAATAAGACATGATTTAAAATGACTTACTCTAAGATAAAGGCAAATTTACCCAAGATACGCATAAGAATCATGTCGGTAAACATGTGTTGATGTGAGGAATACAAGGCTGAATCTGGTCATAGTCGAATTTCTTTATATCTACCACATCTGCTGAGTGAAGTTAGTCAATATTCTTAAGAAATTTTGTAGGAAAAGCAATTGGGTTATAGTGGAGATCTGCAACAAAAGGAAATCGATTAGTCTCTGCAAGACACACTCATACGTCGGCTATCCTAGGCAATATCTACCAAAATTTCTACCCATTTCCTCTTGATGAGCTTTACTACTTCGCCTACGGATTCAGGCATAACCCTTAGGAAAAAAAATTTTCCCTTCCAATTTTGAATCTTCCTATCTGATGTCGAGCTGATGAGCTTGAAGCGTTTCTTAAAGTTTATATAGACAAAACCGGTATTAAAATTGGTGCCTTTCTAGGTAATTAGATTAATTAACGACATATTTTCCAGGTACTTAACACTGATCTCAACCCTGAATTCCTGCTAGAGTGTTAGAAGACCAACCATATGTCTTATTGAAGGAGCGGCAAGTTGCGAAATTGCTATCTTCTGCCTTGCACAATAAGAAATGAGGATTTTGGGCAAGGGCAGCCAGAGGTGGCACTTTCGAAATAGAGATTTGTGCAGACAAACGTAGCCTTGGGACAATCCAAAGGTCGTTGGCGTGATTCCGGTATCTGGATCAAATTCCATTAGAGAAAGGAGATAAACGAACTAAATCTCGGAGAGTTTCCTCATTACGCTTCGTAGGTTTGAGATCGGTCAGCTCGTCATCTGGATGGATCTAGTTGCAAGGATTAGTTTTTTCCTCCTGGGTAACTTGCACGTTGTCGATCTCCAGTTCATCCAAAGAGGTAGAGGATTCATTTGTGATGCTTAGCCAAGATGATGACATTTAGCTTGATCAACCGAGTTATGGAGACACTTTGAAGAAGAAAAAAAACCTATCTTCAAATAACTTAGAGAGAGAAATTAGAGAGAAGAGAGAGTGATGGTACTTGCAAAGAAATTCGCAAATGAAGCTGAGTGAGATAGAAATGTGGAGGTGTTATTTATACCCAGGAAAGAGGCAGCTACCGAAAAAAAAAATCATTGTCTCTGGGAACTCGAAACCTATACGATGGTTGAGTGTCACCCTAATGAAATGATTCAATAAAGGCTATAAGTTCATTAAATGTTCCTTGATTTTAGAGGACTTCGCCTTTTTGAAGTTTGTCCGCCGAATTATAGATCTAGGTTTGCAACCCGATCAGATGCCCACTCCAATCAAGATCCATCTAGGCGGAATCATCTAGAGATCGGCGACAAGCTGGATCCCTGAAGATTGAAGATCGGCCCATGCGTGAGGCTCATTTAAAAGTAATTAAAATTAGGGTTAATTGGTGTATTTTAGTATAAATACACATATAATCACCTTAATCAATAGAAAAGTAACTTTTTTACTAGCTAAAACCTACAAATTTGAGTTTAAAAGGTTAAACTCTTAATCAAAACTTATCCATTAAAATTAAAAGGTCAGAGAATCAAGTGGGAAATAAGATACCATTGGAGTCAAAATTAAGTGTGCACAAAGTAGTGCTTCCACACGATACCGTAGGTTCGTCTGAATCTACAACTATATAAGAAGAGAATAAGTTCTTTTTGGTGGTGATACTGATACATCATCAAAATAAAATAACTCGTAATCAAGTATAAGGTGGCCATGTGTTTTAGTGTTTTACTTACTCTCTCCCTCTAATAGAACACGTTAGCGAAACAATTTTTTTATTTTTCCACAAAACAATAATACATAAGAGTATGCAAAAACAATAGTTAAGAAACATCCTTTCAAAAAATATGTTTATATGAAACCAAATAGGACCTGCCAAAATTAGATAAACTCAATAAATTGAATTTACAGAGATATATTATTTCGTCATAATGCAATAATCGTTACAGATTTGTGATATTTTTAAACGGTCACAATACTTTCGTCAAAAAAAAATCGTGATTATTTAGTAACTATTTTTTCTTAAAATTGTTATTGTTTATAAATACATCAAATTCGTATGACACTGAGATGAAAATTTTCGTTTCATAACCGTCTTTTTGTGACTATAATAACGTTCTAAATATGTTACTTGTGGAGACAAAAATATAGTATCAAATAGTCGCAACTATAGACTAAAATATAAATGGTTATCCGTCACAACTACTTACGAAGTTTGTCTTGAATCATCATCCTCTGTAACTTTCATAGGATCTTAAATTTGTCATCCATTACAATAAAAATATTGTATCAAATAGTAACAAGTTGTGCCACAAAATCTATTGCATATGTGTCACAATTGCTAGACTCTAATAACTAAAAATGTTACCACGTCTTGAAATAATTGTTTCATATATAAGATGATGATATAATAATACATATGTGATTCATCAAACAACTCTCCAATTTGAGAACTTGTTGCTATGCAGATTCCACGTCCTTGCAAAATGAATGGCTTCTCAACAACAATTATTCTCCATCCACCAAAATGAGCTGAAAATCATGAGATCATATAATTACACGAACTACCAAGAAACAAAAACTTGTTTTTTTTCTTTAAACAAAAGTTGTATTGATATGAAAACACTAACTCATTCCTGAAATATGGACTATAGGTATAAGTAGGTTAATATTTTGTATCTAAGAAGGAAATTATGAAGTTAAAAGGGTCTTACATTTGTTCATGCAACATGTCTTGATCATATTGCATACAAAAGGATAAACATATGGTGGATTTTGTGCTATGAAATTGCATTGTCTAAACTTAGGAACCCCTCCTCATAATCATAAGGTCCGCTCACGTATTTAATCTACAGAGATTAGAACCAATATACTAATTTTTTCAGTAACCAAAAGTAGAATTTTATTAGTAATACTCAATCCGAAGAAGAAAAAATACCTTTTTTAAAAAACTTTGAATTTGTTGAAACCACTTCAGTGAGAGAATACATGATCATATTTTTCATATATCAATAATGTTTCAATAAGAGAAAAGAAAGGAAAGAGAAGTGAGGACATAAATCTAATATTTATATAGTGATACAAGAATATGTGACCTTAGAATTTAATCATATAAAATTACAAAGTCAAAAATCTATTATAGCTAATCTAGAACACAATCAATCAAAAACAGAATCTATGTCAAAGAAACCACATCAATATTAAAAATAAGTAATCTTACAGAGAGTGAGTGGTGGTACAGAACTTATTGGTGTTGTCACTATGAATAGTTTTAAGCTTAGACTTAGTATTGTTATCCACTAAAATCTGTTAAATGTGAAAAGGGTTGATGAGCTCTCCCTTGTTGCCAAGATTTGCTCGAGAAGGAACTCTCTTGTTCAATTTACTCATCTCCAATCTTTGTGAAATCCATTTAGTAATCTTAAATTGTTCCTCATTTTTTATTATGATCTCCAAATTATGATACCGACGTCCGACAGTCATGACAAGTTCTTGTTCTTCGTTTCGAGATAAGAAACAAGAAACTTTAAAACATATGAATCAAAACATTTTGAATCGATAAAATATACAATATAACACAAAAAGTCGATGCTAAAGTAATATCATACTTAGGAACATAAGTCAAATCGTACCTACAAATAGCAAGACCACTAAGAAGTTGTAACAAATAAACCATCCTAAGCAGTGGCAAGAGACCTCTGTTGCTTACTTTTTTATGAAAGCAAAATCAAACTGATATGATATAAAGTGCTTTGCAAAAATTTGATTGACTAAAACTTCGAATAAGGAATGTAAGAGAATAATTTGATTATCATTATGAAGTGATAGCTTGACTTCAATATATCATGAACCTTATTTGAAGCTTCTGTTAGCCGCAACCATTAAAACCCAAAGATATGAAAGAAATCTAAAGATATATACTCGTCGAGTCATGCTCGGAATCACTCGAGACTGATATTATTCAGTTTTAACGCTTTCTAGTGAGCATTTATATTTTCTAGTAAGCGTTATCCGAGTGTTTTCCTTGAAATTTGGTATCTTTTATAAGTTTCTAGGTGTTTGGGTCGTTCAGGAACAAAAGATGGATTTCTGCACGAAATGGATTTAGCTTGAAATTTGGTATCTTTTATAATATTTTCCCATGGATGGATTTAGCTGAAATTTGGACAAAAATAGCCGCGTGAGTTAGCTTTCATATGGAAGTTTTTTGGAGTCAATCCATTAGTGCAATCAAGAGTTATGGTAATTTTATTGAAGGTTGGTCAAGATGTCTCGCAGAAGAAATATGTGCAGAGACAGACCGAGGGATCCAGACTTGGACCAGCCGGTCCAGTAAAACAGGGAGAAAAGAAAATATAGAGAGAGGGATCTAGACTTGGACCGATCGGTCCACCTACCTGCGAGAATTTTGAAGATTTTTCATATTTTGCAAATTGTCCTCAAGCCTATCCAACTTTTCCTATTTTAATTTATTTTCCTTTCTACTATAAAATCCTTTTGGCTAGGTTTTATTAGAGACTACGCCTTATTTTATTCTAAGTTTTTACTAAGGGAGACGAAGATCCAGAACCCTGTATTTGGGAAAAGTTTCTCTAAACCCTTATTATATATATAATATCTATTTTGCTTTATTGATTATGAGTTCTTCTTTGATATTGATTTGTGTTTACTTTTCAATATCTGAGTAGTTCTCTAGTTATATTTTAGGGTTTCCCAGAAAAATCAGGTTTGATTGTTAGGGTTCCTCATATAAGGATTAAAATTGTTAGGTTCTTAGTCTAGACTTGTTCTTAATGCATGAATTAAAGTAGCTAACTAGTTCATTGATATTAGATTGATAAACACAAAGGGATTTGGTTTAGAAACCTGATATAGTCTAGATAAATAAGTTTATTTGCTTACGGGAGTATTGTCTTAGATGCTTATGAACATATCAAATATTTACTTAATGCTTGATTGAATTATCTAAATACGGTGAGAGTTTGTCTTTAATAATTTGAACATAGAGATCTAATACTTCGGGAGGAGACTAGTCTTATTTTTTCTTTTGAGGGGATAACTATTTTCAAAACAAAAATCCTTGCAACCCTCACTTTTAAACCTGACTACCTATGGATTTCCTATTGCCTGGCGTTTTAGTTTATTGATTTACTAAGTTCTTATTTACTGTTATTTACTTTTAATTCAGTTTCAACCAATCTTTTTAATCTTTCTTAGCTTGACCTGATTTAAAACTGAAAGTTTATTATATGGTCTATGTGCGATTCGACCCTATCTATGCCACATTGATATGGTCTTTGCAGTATAATTTTAGGATTTAAATTCTATCTCTATCAAAATTTTTGCGCCGTTGCCGGGGACCAATGCAATGCCTTTTAAGTTTTCTTTAGAGTTTAGTCTAAGATCTTTTTGTCTTATTTTATTTAATTATATATATATAGGTGATGGCCATGGATTGCAATGATTGGCTACATGAGCAGGAGGACACATATTGAAGAGAACATTCAGGATGAGGAGTAACCATTTGATGAGAACATGCATACCCCAGAACAAAAACTATAGTTGGATTATCTTGAAAAAGAATATCCAACATTGCCAAGGAGAGTTATAGCTGAGACACTTTGACTGAACATCCTCTTACACCGAGTAGCACTTGAGGGAATACATATCACACATGAAGAGGTAAACTTAGCTGAAAGACTTGAAGACGTAATATATTGGGTTCCACCAAGCCAACTAGAAGGTATATTTGAGTTTAACTTTGAATTTCATGATTATGAAATATGTCACATGCCTGGCATTGAAGATACAACTTTTAGTTTGCATACACCCATGATTGTTGATGAATGTTATGATTTGTTATGTGAGTCTCAAAGAATATATACTATAAGGTTTGAAACACTTACTAGGAATTATGATGGAATATGTTATGACATTCATGATCTCCACTTAAGGTTTTCAATGCATGCTGAGTCAGGTCCACTTCTTAAAAAGTCTTGCCTAGGAGATGTGCTTGATGTAGATAAGATCTTGAGTGATTTAGATAATGCTAAGGTTGAGATGGACTTAAGAAGTGAGAATGATGTATTTTACATGATTGATGGAGATGAAGTTGACTACTTTTTGTTGAACTCGTTTAAACCTGGAATTGATTTTATTTTTCCATCTAATGCATTTGGTGCTCATGAGTCTCTAGTAAGCAAGGAGCAATTCATGATATTTGCTACATATATAGTCAGTTTCTTTGATGTGATTGTGTCTTTTTGCCATGGGAAACATTGTATTTCTATGTGCATATATTCTATTGCACTAATATGAGAAGGACTAAAGGTGCATTGGCTCAGCCATTTGATTCTCATGATTAGCACATTGGGGTCCATAGTTAAGCTAACGACTTTAAACAAGCGCTGAGTGGGAGGCAACACACTGATTGGTGTTTTAGATTAGTTGTTTTTCAAATTTTGAGTCAGTTCTGCTTTTAATCATAACCTAATTATTTTTAGTTTTGAGTTCTCTGTGATTTAGAATATTACTGGTGAAGGATCTTCAAGACATTCCGGGTTATATCTACTCTATTTTCACTCTTAATCATCTCACTTGAATTGTTGGTTATATTAATGATTTCTCTCTTGATTCTGGCTAATGTCTCTTAGTATTGCTAAGATCATTGCTCACCATTAACCGCTTTTCTTGATGTTTTGATTTGAGTTGATTTTAGATTTATGATCACTTGGTTTATTCTCATTAAGTATCTCTTAATTCTTGCTAATTATAATTAGTGTTGCTTGATCATTGCTCTTTACTTACCAACTTGATGATGTGATACTGAATTGATTGCTTAGAACTGTTTTGAATGATGTCTTTCATATATGATTCTTGCTAGTTGTTGATTAGTATTGCTCGATCATTATGCTCTTAATGGTTTCTCTTACAAGGGATTCTTGTTAGCTCTTAAGTTAGCATTGCTCAATCATTTTACAACCATTTCATCATGTATTTCAAATCTAAAGAACATTAACACTTCTCTTGAGTGTTTGTTCATTTTGCAGCGATAGTAGTTACAGGCAGCAATCTGATAGCATAAGGCATAAGAGTTCGGAACAGATATTAGATTGAGGGTAATTCACCATTAGTATTTCCTCTTCACTTGAACTCATGTATTTTATGCGTATTTTCATCTATTTTGGACTCACATATTGATTCGGGTTACTCTTATTCCTTCTCTTGGACTTATTTTCATACTGGAACGGTGCGAAGTAAGTCCGAGGGAGGGTGTAATGATACTAACTTTGTTTTGATGTTTTGTCTTTTGGGGAAATTTTTTCAAATTTTTGGTTTTTAATCGAGTCGAAGGAATAATGACAACAATATGTGATGATTACTAGCCTAGTGTGAATTCAGGTTCTTTTTCTATTTGACTACTGACTTAGATTAATTGTTGGACTTAGGATTGGAACTCCATTAATTGATTGATATGCCTTTGAAATTTCTGATCTTTTGGATTGTTGATGATTTGATGCTAGCTCAACTATGTTATGACTTAATTTGATCTTAAATTCTCTTGCTTATGGTGTTGGTGTACTTTGAAAGCTAGGTACCTTACTCTTTAATTCTCTGTAAAATCGAAAAGTTCTTTCAGTATGATCCGGGTCCTTTTTCTCTCTCCCTTCAGAAAATAAAAAATAGTACAAAAAAGGATTGAAAGCGAGATCTAGAAATCTGTAGTCAATCGCAGAAAATCGGCTGCTAAAAAAAGAGAAAAAAAAGAAAAGAAAGAACTGCGCAGAAATGCGAAGAAATAAAAAAGAGCAGTAAGAAAAGACACAGAAGAAGAGAGGAGTGAGAAAGGGAAAAAAAGATCAGGACCAGAAGTCGATTGATGCTCTGTTTGGTATGGGCACGTTGATAGAAGAGGTACTCAAGTGCGCTGATCGATACCCCATAAGTAAGAATGCACCATTTGAATATGAATGAGTTTAATGAGTTGGTTGAGATAATTTGATAGTTTTATTAATTTGAGATTTAGAGTAAAAGGCATGTTGTTAGTTATGTGGTGATAAACAGTCTATTTGCGGTGGTTGTCTAGGATTAGTGTCTTTAGTTTTTGATACTTGAATTTGGAGTTTCTGAGATTACTGAAGACTGGTCCAGCTGTCTCACAGAAGAAGCATGTGCAGAGACAGACCGAGGGGTCTAGACTTGGACCGGTCGGTCTAGTAAAACAGGGAGAAAAGAAAAGATAGACCGAGGGATCCAGACTTGGACCGACCGGTCTACCTACCTGCGAGAATTTTGAAGATTTCCATATTTTTCAAAAGTGTCCTCAAGCCTATCCAACTTTTCCTATTTTAATTAATTTTTCTTTCTACTATAAAAGCCTTTTGGCTAGGTTTTATTAGAGACTACGCTTTATTTTATTCTAAGTTTTTACTGAGGGAGACGAAGATCCAGAACTCTGTATTTGGGAGAAGTTTCTCTGAACCCTTATTATATATATAATATCTATTTTTGCTTTATTCATTATGAGTTCTTCTTTGATATTGATTTGTGTTTACTTTTCAAATGTCTGAGTAGTTGTCTAGTTACGTTTTAGGGTTTCCCAGGAAAATCAGGTTTGGTTGTTAGGGTTTGTCATATAAGGATTGAAATTGTTAAGTTCTTAGTCAAGACTTGTTTTCAATGCATGAATTAGAGTAGCTAACTAGTTCATTGATATTAGATTGATAAACACAAAGGGATTTGGTTTAGAAATCTGATCTAATCTAGGTGAATAAGTGTCTTTGCTTGCGGGAGTATTGTCTTAGATGCTTATGAACATATCAAATATGTACTTAATGCTTGATTGAATTATCTAAATACGGCGAGAGTTTTTATTTAGTAATTCGAACATAGGGATCTAATACTTCGGGAGGAGATTAGTCTTATTTTGTCTTTTGAGTTGAGAACTATTTTCAAAACAAAAAATCCTTGGATGATAACCCTCACTTTTAAACCTGACTACTTGTGGATTTCCTATTGTCATGCGCTTTAGTTTATTGATTTACTAGGTTTTTATTTACTGTTAGTTGCTTTTAATTCAGTTTCAACCAATTTTTTAAATCTTTCTTAGTTTGATTCGATTTAAAACTGAAAGTGTATTATCTGGTCTCTCTGGGATTTGACATATCTATGCTACATTGATATGTTCTCTGCAGTATAGTTTTAGGATTTAAATTTTATCTCTATCAGAGACAATACTTTTATCAAGTAAGGGTTTTGTGAAATGGAAACGAAGATGCTTTGGTGGGGAACGCCGGAAAGGAAATCGGAACCAGAAGAGATTATGAAAAGGTTATATCGTCGTGAAGAATATTTTTTAGGAGAAAAAAGTAAAATAATATTGTCCGTTGACTGAATTTTAATCAATGGATGAGAGGTTTCAATCCATTTATTGACTTATCAACCAATCATAAAAAAATATTTCTTCAATTTAAGAAGTATTTGATAATTTTGTTATGTATTTAACTTTATTTTCTGTGAAATATATTTGAAACTTAATATATTTTCAACTTAACATATTTTAAGTAGGGGTGTCAATTGGGATTTCCCGCGCCCATCTAGGCCTGTTCGCGTGGACATTTTTTTTTTTTTGCGGACGCTTCATGGGCAAGCCCGCATGGACGTGGACCAAATTGTGTTTGTGCCCAATAATGTCTGCGTCCAAATGGGCTTGTCCGCAGACGTTCGCTTAACATATTTGTGGTTTTAGCATTTTCATGTTTTGTGGCTTTTTTACTAAATTAAGTCATATTCAACTTTTTTTTATAAAAAATCTAAAATTTTAAAACTTGTAAAAATTACTTTTTATAATATTTTGATTAAAAAATTATATAAGACGCATAACAGTAAGAATTTTTTTTACATATTCAATTTCCCTAAAATGTATTAAATTATGTAAATTTTAAAATATAAAGTAAATTTTATAACTTTTTATAATTTTATAATTTTTATATTTTTATAATTTTAAGATTTTCTTATAGTTTTTTGTTTTTTTATTTTTTATTTTATAATTTTTAGATTTAGACCTAAGATTAATGTCCAAATGGACAGTCCATGTCCGCTTGGACAAGTCCGCTATGGACAACGGACAATTTTGGGAATTGTCCAATTGGCCCGCTTATATTGCGGACATGTCCATTAATAGTTTGCCTCAATGCTGACTGGGCCTGCCCCGCGGACAATATAACAAATTGACAACTCTAATTTTAAGCAAAGACAATATTACTTCAAGTGTTTGAAATATTTATATGTGTATACATGGTTTATTATTGTCTTGTTTATATGTTTTGAGATGTTGGAAAATTAATGTTGTTAAGAATTAAGGGTTTTAAAATTTAGGGCTTAAGATTTATAAAACTTCAATTAACATATAAATATGTAACTTCATCTTTTATTTTATATATTTATTACAGAAAATACCAGACTTATTTCACGATTTAGTCTTTAATTTTGTTGTCATGATATCTTATGTTAAAAGTATTAGACTATTCCATTTGATCGACAAACAATTATGAAATGATAAAGTTATTAAAGTATCCATTTTAGGTTTAGGGATTAATACTTGTTAGATTTTGGAATTTAACAAATATATATTAATAAGTTATTATTGTTTCTTTAGTCCCTGTAGTGGTACCATGGTGATATACATATACATTACAATTATGTCACTATTTATTATTTTATTTTCGTCAAACTATAGTCACACTTTTGACTGTTATATTATCACTACATTTATGTTGCTATATGTAACCACTTTTAGTCACTACTTCTTTCGTTGCAAGTGACAAAATAACAACGAAACTGTGACAAAAAATAATTAGTCACAAAATCGTATGTAGAATTTCTTTAATTGGTGACCTATAAACGTTACAATAACCTCAGTTTTTTTGTAGATTGAACTGTTCATGTTTCAAAGCACTTTTGGCGATGTCTCTAATAACAGAATTGGCTCTAGCGAATCAATTTTATTACTATGTCATCAAATGAAACAACTGTCACATTTTCTACCAAAATTTATATACTTCTTTTTGCCAAAAGTTTTATTAGTATTTTTTGGAGACAATATCGACTTTAGCATATTGTCATATTGTAATTAAGAAATATGATCATATATGTAAATTTCCATAAAGCAAATTAAATATATTCATATTCTAATTATATAAAGAACTTGGTCATGAGTTTATGAATTTGTATAAATATGAATCTACAGACATAAGAGAAAAACTATTATATTTTTGAGGTTTTCTCCAATTGTTGACATGTGTCGTCTTCTATTTTTTATTTTTACTTTAAATCTCAAAACATTGAATTAGGATTTTCTCAGTATTGAACCACTGAGTTATTAATGAGAACATTTGAATGAACAAAGGCTAAAAGCCTGGTTCATGTGACCAAAGATGGCTAAACAAGGTCATGAAGAAAAAATTAGAGACAATCAAGTGGAGTTATGACCTATTTTTGAAAATTTACCGGAAAAAAATATTTGATTAGATTGGGGTTTTAGATTTTAACTAAAAATCGCATATTCGGGACATAGCAGTATAAAAAAAAGAATGAGAAAAAGACCAATGTACTATGAAAAGACAATTACTTCTTGGCCACCAATTTCAAATGGGTGTTGATACTTTTGACCCCACCTTCTTCATGTGGCCCTTAAAAACCAGCCTCTCGTACCAGTACAACACTCTATTTCTATTCTACTAGTACAAAAATAATTTGTGATTTAAGTACAATTACTAATTATGCATACATTTTGCGTGGAGGAGAATGCATGAACTCGAACATTCTACAGACTACAGTACAGAAACAACCCTACAAGTCTTTCTTTTGTTTACTCTTCAAGTTTCTCCTTTATCGTTGGGTCCACAGACGTTGACCCTAACTTAGAATCCAGTGTTCTTTGGTTGACTTTTTACTTATTATGGCTTGGATAAAATACAATTTTAAAAATCCAGATTCCGCAAGTTTATATAATTTCCGGAGGAAAAACTCTCACACATGAAACAAAAAAAGAAAGAGAAAATAATCGAAAGGAAAACTTTATGAGGGTTCCTGTTTTGTTCAGCTCCTACGTTTACCGTTTCTTTGCAACCAACGTGTGTTGCAGTTTGAGTGTTTAGGAGTCTTTTTTTGTCATTTATATCAATCAGAGATGTATTTATATATTCATTCTTTCCCTAGTTACTATTTATATAAAACAAGGATACCATAAAATAGTACTGGTGCCTTTATAAAAAAAAAAGTACTGGTGTTAAAAAAAAATAATAATAATACTATTGTGTTTAGCTTTTTTTCTATTTAGTAATGATGATTAAAATCTAAAGAGGCTTATATATTTTTTTTTTGTCGTCTTTATTAATAATGATTAAACCCAAAAGAGATAACAAAAAACCGATAAAACAAACACTAAATCCACAAATCTTAATTGAAATATTTTAAAATTTTAGGAGTTTAAATCTGATACAAACATAAGCCGAAAATAAAACACATAATTACAATAAAGATGACAACACCAAGCAAAAATTTAGAAAAACGCAAGAAAAGATAAAGATTCTCAGAAGCAGCAGAAAGAAAAACTTCTCAAAGCACTCCCACTGATGGACCAACTCCACACCTGCAAGCTTCAGGAGTAAAGCTAACATGAAAACCATGCCAAAAATTCTTTTTAGAATTCAAAGTACAACCTATTGGAAGGAGAACACATAAACCTATAAACCATACAAATATGAACCAAAGCGACCGAAGAAAGATCAATATAAGTCCGAGAGGAGGCTAAGTTGAAACTCATAAGGAGACGAGCGAGAAACGCCCAAATCACCAAGATTAGGTATTGATATCACTATCAAGTACAAAAAAGGGCAAAAACTCTTGCAGAACTATTCAATTTTAGAAAACGCGGACTAACAATCGATGACTGAATAAGAGCAGAAGCTAAGCACACAAACGAAGACAAAATGTCCAATAAAAAGACAGAGAGGCTAGAACAAACAAAACAAGAGAAAGCCACGCTGTTGAATCTAGGATCGTCGATCCGAAAATTTGAGTTCGTATTTGATAAAGAGAGATTACAGTTCGTTGATAATAAGCGCGTCGACAAGCCCGACGCGCTTAGTGATTCTTTACAGGAATTTAGTTCGTCGAAAGAGTTAAGGAGAAAAGAGCTTGGGTCGTCGAAATGAGGTCTGACTTCTCTCTAAAGCTTTCTCTCTCTAAAAACCAACCCTCTTCTGCTTCGGGGTAGTCTTCTATTTATACCCGTCTTGTCATCATTACGAGTGGTTAGCTAGGTCTTCTGTTCATTCGGTGATCTAGCTTCTAGGCGACTATTCGCCGCACTAGAGAGGTAATAGGTGCATTGTTACGCCGGCGGACCCACGTGCCTCGCCGCGTAGGCGAGATGGGCCTTCACTTTGTCGTCTTCTTCACGGGCTCCGCGCCAATGGGCCTGGGGAGTTTTGGGCCCATATCCTACAATAAGTCCCCCTAGTTCGGCGAGACCAACATAGGTACACTTCGGCGGACACGTTTATCTTTTCGGCCCAGTCTCACCAGGTCGCGCATTTATCTATCTCGTCATTATCCCGAAGCAATGCGCGAAGGTGAGCTGGCGTTTCTAACGGTCAGCGCAAGGATCGAGGATGGTTGGCTTCATGGAGAAGGTTCTCCTAGCCGGTCATACGTCTTTTTACCGGTTCGTCTGCCAGTAATCTCCTTGATTGCTGCTTTGTCTCCCTGTCAAATTTGACCGGGACGCTTCTTCTTCCGGTCGCTCTTCTATATATACCCCTTTGCTCCTTCTTTGTTCCCACTTCGCATTTCAGATTAAGGTACTTTCTTTGCTCTTTCTTCTCTCTACTCTCTCCCTAGCTTTCTTTAATATCTTCTCGTCGTGATGGGTTGCGATCTTATGAATTTGGACGTCAGAAGCAGTACCAATGCGTCTGAGGAGGCGTCGTCGAGCCAGCCCGTTGAATCGTCTGCGGGCGAGTCGGTTCATTGAACAGATCCTACGACAAGCACCTCGTCAGATGGAGACAGTGTCGCGGAATCCGTAAAGGAAGTTCCGGAGCGGCAGGTCGAGGTTGCAAGGTTACCGTGGGATCCTCTGCAAGGTTACTTTGCTGTCTTCGAGGACTACTTTGCATGTGGACGTCTATGGTTCCCGATTCTGAAGGTGTTTGTCTCATACTGCGCGAAGCGTCGTATGAGTATCTCGCGTCTATTCGCACCTTGGTGGGTATGCTGTTCTTGGCGGCCGAGGTTGGGGTTGACGTTTGTACTGTGTTCTTCGCCAACGCGACGAAGTTCTCTACCGACACGAGAATGGTGGGTAAAGTTTGCTACCCAACGGGAATGTTCTATGTATCATGGAAGAATCAATATAGATTCGTTGGTGGGGTGCCGAGGAAGATTTGGGATTGGCAGCGTCGATGGTTCTATGTGAAGGTCAACGAGCGTCCGTGCCATATTGTGCCTACAACATTACATGAGATGGAATATGCGTGTTGGTAGAGACTCATGTTGCCTTTATATTTTCCATAGTTCGTACTGATATGTTCGTCCTTTGATTGCAGATCGTCATTTGCCTATCAAGAAGTATTCTCCTGGATTCTTCGACAATATCAGGAAGATCCAAAACTTAGGATTGACGTTGTGGCATAATATCACTCGTGAGAAAATCAGTCAGCGTCGGCCTATCTTTGCTAAAGGTTCATTATATTATTGCGTTCGTCGGAATTCTTTCCTTTGCGTCGTTATTGACTTGCCCATTCTATGTCTTTAGTTGATTGGGACCGCTGTCCAGTATCCCGGCCAAAGGAAATGTCGACATCTTTCGTTGAAGAGTTGAGAGCTGCGGCGAAGTTGTTGCAAACAGTGGTGGTCCCTAAAGCGGGAAGAGATGCTGGGAATGCAAACAAGGAGGTCGCGGAGGAAGCGAATCTCGTCGAGGCGGCTCCTGCGGCTGCCTTATCTGAGAAGGCTGGTGGGAAGAGGGTTCTCCAAGCTTCGCCAAGAGGAAACAGACTGCGGATGATGAGTTCAGGGTGCAGAAGAGAGCTTTCAACGTTACGTTGGTAATCAAAGAACCAACCGACGCTCTTCCGCTGAATAAGGTGCCGACTAAGCCGCTCCCTGCTGCGAACACCGAGGTTGCTGTCGACGAGCCTCGGACGGAAGAGCGTTATATTGTTCACGTCGATACACGTGGCAGTCAGGAGGTCGGTGACAGGGTCGAGGAAAGTGGCTACAAAGGTACGGGAGACGAGGCTTCGGATCATGGTGGGTTGCAATTTTTGGAGGATGCTGAGAGGCTTCCCTTCATTTTCCATTACGACGACGTGCTCAGGATGCACGAGGATCCTATCACCTGCAGGGAGCTCGTGAGTCAGTTGATCCCTTTTACTACTCCCGATCCGTCGGCAACGCAGAATCGATCGAACGAGATATTCGACGAGTTCTCCTCGTCTTATATTAGGGTAAGTTTTCTTGTAAGACTGTCTGTTCGTCGACCTTAGTTAATCTGCCTTTGTTTGTGCAGACTGGTCAGATGGCGAACCATATGTTCAGGTGGTTCAGAGCGAAGGTGCGAGTTGCTCGTGAAGCTGCTATAGCTTCTCGTGATAACGTAGACAAGTATATCCGGATGTATCGGGGCGAGAAGGAAACTTCGAAGAAATTGGCCGATGTGGGTAAGACGCTCGAGGCGCAAGCGGCTAACGCATATGCAATGACTGAGAGAGCTTACGAAGGCTGCCGAGGCAGAGTGCAAAGCGTTGAAGGTTGAAAGAGATGGCTTTGCAGTGCGCAATGAGGGTCTGGAGCGCGAAATGAAAAGGCTTATCGAGGAGAATAAAGCGCTTGCCACTCGCTATGATGACGCAAACAAAGAGAGGTCGCATGTGATAATGATACACGATTCTCTGGTCAAGCAGGCTATTGCGAAGGCTAAGGAAACTTGGGTTTCGTCCGTCGATGCTCAGTTAGAGAAGATTCGAAAACATCTGGACGGAATGCGCGAAGCTCATCCGCTGGACGAGGCCATTTCCTGTTTTACGAAGGTTGGTGATCTCTTCAATATGGTGGTCGGCTTTGGTGGTATGGTTCCTAATTTTCTTTGCGAGTCTCTCTCAGAACAACTTAAGGAGAAGCAAAAAGCCCGAGATTCGATCGAGGTAGCCGAACTTACCGCGGAAGAACTTGCTTGCCCGATAAGGCCGCCAGAACTAGTTTTCCAGACAGTCGATGATCAGGGTTCGTCGATTCAGCCTGCTGGGGCGAATGACGAGGGAGCCAAAGATGGTGAAGCGGATGAAGGCGCGACTTAGGATCTTTTTATTTAGGACCTTTGTTTTATTTATTATATTTCGTAGTACTTTTGGCCGCGGGGGCGGTGTGTAAGAACCTTTGCTTTCCATTTTCAATGGTATTTCGTGCCTATGAGTTATAGCGTTTCTTGTCGAGTTTTGTTTAAATGCGGCTATACGTGTCTTTTAATTTGGTGCGAGGCTGCGTTAGCCTCGGCTTATCCGTGTGTTCCAGTTCGTCGACGATCATCACTTGCTTATTAGATGATCATCACTTGCTGGAACGTGCGAGACTTTGACTTGGCTTTTCGGGTGCAAGTGTTATTGCGTATTGTTTCCTTATTCCCATAGTGATCGTTTAGCTAGAACGTCACTGCGAGCATGTG
>OVBE01003258.1:0-27494 GCA_900406425.1 Iberis pinnata
GTGATTATGTAAACTACATGGGGTTGAAATAAAAATTATACAACAAAAGTCTATATGATATGGTCTAACGATTATATGCTAAGTGATCTAATGATGTGACAACTATTCAGCTGAGAAAAAGCTACTCATTAGAGTTACAGGTTGTAGATCCAATAAAAGTTTTGATTTTTGGTTCATACTATTGCCAAAAACCCGAGCTTGTAATTTATTTATAAAATATATTAAAAAAACAAAAAAGGGTTTTAGGCCAATGCTCATATGATCTTCATGGGGTCTTCACTAAGTCTTGATGCTCTGATCCTTTGTCGCTGGATAGATTCTTGACATACTGCAATAGGTTAATTTTTAAGTATAATTGGCAAGTATTGCTAATTGATGAACAAGTAAAGTCACTATGGGCCTATCAAAAACTCGATGTCAACCTTGAACAAATGGGGTACTTTCGTTATGTGGGCTTACTTATTATTATTTTCGTTTGGGCTAGGCCCATATGTTATTGACCCATTTTGTTCCCAAAGTGAATATTTGCTTAGGGTTTTTGCATCTTCATCCATTCCCATCGCGCCGACTCTAGCTCTCTCTCTCTCTCTCTCAAATTTTCTCTGCAACTCTTGAAGCACCATCACGATGCCTCGACTCACGAGATCTCAAGCGGCTCGAATCCGTCCTCCAATGCTTACTCCTCATCAACTAATGGAGTCCACTGTCGCCACCGCAAGAAGACACCAAGAAGAAAATGAAGCTCGCGCTCGTGAAAATTGCTGCCGGGAAATGATTCTGTTCAACCATAATGTTCACCATCCCAGGAAAGAACCTATGGTTGAGACTGATCATTCAATGGATGTCTCGGATTCTGAGTCAGATTCATCAAATGAACCACCAACCGAGACTCATGATGACTCTATCCCTGAAGTCGACAAAGATTCTGAGATTGCTGAAGTCTATGGCCGATGATACATGGAAAACCGTCAATCTGTCCAAGCAAAAGAAAAATCTCAACTGAATCTCTTCCGTCTTAAATCAAAGGTCAAGCCACTTAGCACCACTTTTTTGAAGAAAAAGGCACGTAACAAGTTCGAAGAATTCCAGGTGAGAACCTTCTTTGATTAGAAACAACTTCCAAGAAATGAAACTCGGTTCAATGAGGTTCGGGAAATCATAACGAAGCTGGGTTAATTTACACTGTAAGTGATATTCGACCCTACTCACCTTCCATTGTTCGAGAGTTTATGGCTAATATGGTCTCACGAGAGTCAAGATATGGAATGTGTCTGATGTATGTCTGTGGTCAACTATATGAGTTCTCTGCAAATATGATCAATGCAATGTTTCAAATTCCTTCTGAAACCACTCGCTATGATCACAAGCGTGTGGATCTTGATAAGGCAGCATTGGATCTTTCTGATGGACGCAAGAAGCGCTTCAAAGGACTCAAGTCTAAACATCTTACAATCACCAACAACATTTTGCACTCTATCATATGCACTAACTGGATACTGTCCACAAACAAGACAAAGATGGAAAGTGAACGAGTCCGGTTAATGTATCTCATTCGTGGCAAAAAGAAAATCAACTTTGGAGAGTTGATTTATCAGAAGTTGCTGGAACATGCAGAGAGCTCCGATAAAGTTCACAAGCGGATTTACTATCCCAATCTGATTTATCAGATTCTTGAGTTTCAAAGAGCCCTTCGTCCTCGGCCACAAGATCTTCCAATGTCGGCCATACCATCACTGTTTGCATATGACTCAAAGGCTGGTCGCGTGTTTGCTGAAGCGAATGACACAACCTCTACTACACTTCGAGGTAACTTACAACGCATTGATGCTGAGTTCTCTAGGTCTATTCAAGAACACTGCTTAAAATTCGAGGTAAGTTGAATTTTCTCTCTTAGTTTCCATATGTCTTATGAGTTTTTTTAATCTAAATATGCACTCAAGCAGGGGGAGAATATGATGCTGATAGTAGCAGTGATGAAGAAGAAGGTGAGGCAGTACCCGGAGATGAGGAGGAGAGTGATGGCTCTGTAGAATTCTAGTGATTGTCTAATGTCTGTAGAATTCAGATTAAAGAAGTCTTAGGAAGCCAATCAAGTTTTTAATTTTGTTAAAGTGTGCTAGACACTCTAGGATGTGTAGTCAACTTTTGACTTTTGACTTTTGGCTCTATTTTGAAACTAGACTAATCTGAATGATAATTGGTTGATTTTGGTTGAGTGCATGGTGGTTTGTGTTTTATTTTTAGCATGCATATCTGGCTACTATGTCTTGAGTTTCAGGTGCTTGAGGTCACATATTCAGATAAAAAGGGGGAGAATGTTGAGTTCGAAATTTCAAAGTAAAAATTGGATGATGACGTGGAAGCTTGGAGCTGAAGTTAAATCTTTGATAAAAAGATACGAAGATATTGTTTGTTGCAAATAAAAGAAAGATTAACTAATATTTAATTAAAATGAATATTAGTTAATATATGAAAGAAGATATTGTTCAGAAGATCAGAAAAGTTTCTTTTAACATACGATCTTATTGAAGTTGTTTAAAGCCTGAAGAATAGATCGAAGGCTGCCAAAAATTCAATAGAGAGAAAAAGAAAAACCCTAGACTTGATTTCTGAGAGTAACATAAGAAGATCTAGTTTAGGCTTTTGGGTAGATTATGAATTGGTCAGCATCAAATCCATGTGTGGATGTTGAATAAGTCTGATTAAACAAGTTATGTAAAAGTTGTTTCAACGATTTCTAATAAGAATTGTATTTTGATAAACTTCTGTTTAATCTTCCAGTGTTGCATCCGTGTCTTAGACATTTCAGGTCTCGGGTTCATCTGTTCATGGTGGTTCTCTAGCTTTTCTGTAGCTTCTGGTGGGTTAACGCCGACTCAGGGTCGGTGTTCCTCCCATGGTTCTCCCGTCTCTAATTTCTTTCATCGGCTTTCTTTTTCCTGATTTTGTTCCTTCATGTGGTAAAGTTGTGGCTCCTCCTTTGTTAAAGCCCTTTAGTTCTTGCTGTAAGGGAATTTAGTAGTCTTGGTTCTCTACGGTTTTTTTAGGGACTCAAATTTTTGGCTTATAGATGTTGGTCCTATGCTAATTTTCTGGTTAGTTTCTCGGGGATTTTCTTTGTGTTGTCTCGTGACCCGTTAGTAGCTCTGAACATTGTGGTTCTCCCTTCAGTTGTTCCGTTTTCTTTATGGAAGCCAATTTTTCTAGGGTTTTCTTCTCTCCTGCTCTTTGTTTCTACGCTGTGGATCTAGCTGAGATCTTTCGTCTTGTGTTGGTCTACTTTTAGGGCGTATTTGTGTCTATTATGATTTTGTCATCTTCTGGAGTTCGGTGAGCTATGTTGTTGCAGTGGGTCTATTTTTCGTCATCGTAGCTATAGTTCAAATCTGTGAGGTAGGTTTATTCCACTACAGGAGGAGGTTTTCACGTATATAGCGTTGTCGACGCTTTCTGCTGCTTCACCAAAGTTTTTTGGGTGCTTGTAGGCTTTTGGTTGATCTTATTTCAGTTTACTTTGGTTATAATTTGGCATATGATGAAATTTTATTAGTGTCGAGAAGTTTTATTTTGTAGTTTAGCTTTTTGTTTGTCTTTTTTAGTGTTGGATTCTGAATTTATATTCATCTAGTGACGACTCTAGTTGTAATAGGTAGTCTGTTTTATTGTTTTTATGTTTGTAATCAGATGTTTATGTCCGCGGATTGACTATTCACCTTCAAATACTCTCTCACTGTCTCACATCTTATCTTCATTTTTTTCTTATCATTTAAAATTTTAGGGTCAAATTCTTAGAAATCTTTAATGAAGGAAAAAATCACGTATACCCTTTTTTATTTAACATACCCCTCGTTTATAAATGAAATTAGTTTTTTCCCATTTTAACTTTAGTTCTTTTAATAAAGAAATTAAGTTTAATAAAAAATTAAAAAATTAATTCATTCTTCTTCATTGTTATTTCATCCTCCATTGTTGATCTTTTTTTGTCATTTATAGGAATTAATGTAAATTTGGATAAACTATACAAAAATTATATATCAAATCGAAACCCTTGCAACTAGAAGTTTAAATATAAAATCAAAATTTTAAGACTAATTTATGTATCCGTAAATTCTCTTTAAAGCTTCAGCTCCGAAAATGAAATAAGTCAAAATTGTATAAAAACTATTGGGCTTTGTTAATTTTGGTCTCCTGAGTTCAAATATGGTATCAGTTTTTCAAGATCCGCTCTAAAACTATATCAAATTAAGTTTTAAATGATTTGGAGAGCTAAAATTTCATAGTCGAATTCCAAGTAATTTACATAAAATTATGAGGCGGAATTGACACCATTAGATTATATATCTCAAGATCTTTCTATACATATATAGATTGCTAAATATGATGTTTCGAATCAAAATTCACCATTGATGAACTTCAAGTTTATGTTTTATCGTGTATAACTGGATATAACTATAGCATTTAGTACAACTTATATAACTATAATATTTTCATTTTTCATAGTTTAATCGTAAACTATAACNGGAATTGACACCATTAGATTATATATCTCAAGATCTTTCTATACATATATAGATTGCTAAATATGGTGTTTCGAATCAAAATTCACCATTGATGAACTTCAAGTTTATGTTTTATCGTGTATAACTGGATATAACTATAGCATTTGGTACAACTTATATAACTATAATATTTTCATTTTTCATAGTTTAATCGTAAACTATAACAAATTATATATCATATCGAAGCCCTTACAACGGAGATTCCAAATTTACAATCATAATTAAAAAAAAAACACAAATGTATATGTCCGTAAAGTCTCTTTAAAATCTAAGATCTGATAATAAATTATGCCAAATCAAATAAAAACTATTGAGATTTGTTAAAAAAAATTTATTGAATTCAAATATGGTCTTGATTTATCAATTTTTTCTGTAATTCTCTATCAATTTAAATTTGAAATTTGAGAACTAAAATTTCAAAATCCAATTATAACTAATTTGAGTAAGAACTCGAACCTAATAATTTTAATTTTAAATGATAAATTAATAGTGATAAATGATTAAGTCCATTTATTAATAACAATTTATATAAATTAATAATTTTACATAACCTAAAAAATAAAACATCTAAAATGTGTGAATATTAATATATGTTTTAACAGAAACACACAAATAACCTATTTAACAAAATAAAATACTTGGATTATCTTAATACACTATAATTGACTATTATCATCAATACAACTAACCATAATTAGTGTACATATATGTACAACTAAATATTTATCATAGGAAAAAATACAACTATGAATAATTTTATAAAACTGAAAATCTGAGTATAACTATATAGAATTTGAACTAAATAATTTCAATTTAAAATGATAAATTAATAGTGATAGATAATGTAAATCCATCTATTAATATAAATTAACAAATTACTAATTTACATAATCTACTAAATAAAATCATCTGAAATTTGACATGATACATTACTTTACATATTCAACAGTATACTTTAATTGTTAAAGTGTGAATATCAACATGTTCTTTATGAAAAAGACTAATAACCTTTTTAGGAAGAAAATATAACTTTGTACAACTTGAAATTTGAGTACAACTATGTGAATTTTTGGCGGCTTTATATTTTATTAATATATTTCTGACATGTTTGCTTTGTGGCTATATTTTATTATTTTATTCAGACAGTAGTTGTACATAAGATATTTCATTATATTACATATATCATTTTATCACACTCAGTTAAATTTAATAATTTTAAATTTAAGTACATTATAATTAAATATCTCATTTATCAATAAAATTATTTTCCTCATAATTTTATTTAAATTAGTCAGAATTTGACCTAAACTAATCCAGTGGTAGCTAAAATATTTTATTATTATACACATATCATTTTATCAAACTCATTTAAAATTCAAAATTCAAAAGTAAGTACATTAAAATTAACTAATTCATTTATAAATACTAATTTCATTAAAAATTACATTTGAGTTAATTTAAAACTACGTTTCACTCTAGTTGTACCTAGTAATACCAGTTGTACTTATTAATATCAGTTGTACCAGTACTGAGTTGTACGTAGTATTACTCAGTTGTATATAGTTGTACGTAGTTGTACCAGTTATACCTGATAATATATTTAGTTGTACATACATCTACACTCATTTAAATTAATTGTACTTATGACAAATTAACAATACTTAGTTAAATTAGTTGTACTCTTGTTGTACATATTTGTACAAAAATGCTATATTATACCTAGTTATTTTAGTTGTATCAAATGCTATGGTTATATATAGTTGTACTAATTCTACACAAGCTAAACATAATCTTGAAGTTCATCAATAGTGGATTTTTATTCAAAGTGCCATATGTAGCAATTTATATATGTATATGTACCAATTTCTTCTCGTAATTTCAAGTAAGTGAATCAGAATTGAACAAAACAATTTTGTCCTCAAATTTTAAACTTGAATTGATAGAGTTTAGAGTGAATTTTAAAAAAATCGAGACCATATTTGAATTTAAAAGACCAATCTTAACAAAAATCAATAGTTTTTATTCGATTTTGACATCGTTAATTTTTGGACCTATATAAAGAGTTTTACACACATACATTAATGTGTTTTTAAAAATTTTGATTGTAGATTCGGAATCCTCGTTGTGAAAACTTCGATTTGATATATATATATATATATATATATATATATATATATATATATATATTTTATATATATCTATGATAAATAAAATGATATNAATGTTATAGTTATACTAGTTGTACCAATTGCTATAGTTATATTCAGTTGTACCTAGTTGTACATTGACATAACACAAACTTGAAGTTATCAATGGTGGATTTTGATTTACGGTTAGAACCTACAAGAAGATGCATACGTGCTCTCGGATTACAACGAGTACAAGGAAGAACAAACAAAAGGGCATACCAACATTAGTTTCGAATATTTTGCATGATTATCCAGTCATATTCGACACTCCGAGTCTGAAAAATCTCATTAACTTGGTTCAAGGGATATTTGGAGTTAAGGTTTCATACTCTATAGCTTTGTAGGGGAAAAAGCTATTTTTGATGTGTGGGGTAGTCCGTAGGAGAGTTTTATGATGTTGCCTTTTTATTTGCACATGTTAAAGAAAGTGAATGAAGGTACGGTAACACAAGTAGAATGCGATAAGGAAGAAAAGTTTAAGTATATTTTCATCGTTTTGGGAGCTTGCATCGAAGGCTTTCAAACAATGAGAAAGGTTATCATCGTGGACGGAACCCACCTTAAGACTGCTCATGGTGGATTTCTAAAGGTTACAACGGCTCGGGATACAGACCATCACCATTATCCTCTCGCTTTTGGGGTAGTCAACGTTGAGAAAGATGCAAGTTGGAGGTGGTTTCTTAGTATGCTGAAAACCATGGTGCCAGATGATCCTAAACTTGTGTTTGTTTCCTATAGAAACGCAAGTATCATTAAGACGGTAGGTGAAGTCTATTCAAGTTCTAAGAATGGGTATTGTAAACACCATTTGTCACATAATGTGAAGTTACGTTTTCATGGTGTTAACAACGACACACTTGCAATGAAGTTCACAGAATGCGCACAAGCTTACACCGTGGATGAATTTATAAAAATATATGAGGCTTTCAGAAATATCCTAAAGTAGGCGAGTATCCAGACAAAAGTGTTGATGTGAAGAAACTGGCTAAATGTTATTTTCCAGGGGAAGATTCAATATTGACACCACAAATTGTATTGAATCTATCAATGGTGTTTTCAGAGAAGCGAGAAAGTATTCATTATAACCGATGCTTGATGCGATTATTGCAAAAGTTTCTGAGTGGTTTAATAGACAAAAAAGAGTGCTGGTGAAGTATCAACTTCACAAATGTTGGTGCCTTATGTTAATGGTTTGTTGCATATGAGATGTCAGACTGCGATAACGATAATTGAGCTAAACCACTATGATCTTATATACAATGTGTACGGAGGAGATGAAAAAACTTATGTGGTTAAATTGGGTGAGAAACTTGTACTTGAAATTATTTTGGTATAGACAAGTATCTATGTGATCATGCAATTGCTAGTGTCATCAGACATGTAGAGAAAGGAGTGGACATTGATTTGCATGAGTTTTGCTCAAAATATTATTTGATAGAGCAGCGGGCATTGGCTTACTACCGAACAATTTATCCAGTACCTCATACCTCGGAGTTGAATGATCTCGATGATGTCAAAGTTTCATGTGTTTTACCTTCGGATCGCATAATAAAGAAAGGAAGAAGACAAGAGATTAGGTTCCCTTCATCTGGTGAGAACCGAAGAAGAAGAAGCAATCGGGTCTTGAGCGCTTTTTAAAAAGTGATAATGTTGGAATAACTGGTATAAAAAAAACAAGGGCTTGTTGTTATTTCTCATTTTAACTAGTACTCGAATAACTGGAATAAAAAAATTTACAAACTTTTTTTTAAGAAAATGACAAAAACATATATAATAGGATTTGCTTACGATATTGGAGGAGTCTACATCAAATTTTGATATATTAATCATTTCACTGTTATGTAATTAATTTTTTGAAATTATGTATATTCAACTCAACTTTTGCATCCAATGCTTTATGCTACTAGGCATTGTTTTAGAAATTATGCTCTTGAATTACCAAAATGTTGTAACTAATATATTTTTGAAAATATTTTTGTACAAGAACATTTTAAATGTATTTTTATTATATATTCCATGTGGTTTAACTAGAAAACTTTAAATTAAATTATGGTTTAACTAGATTTACAGTTTTAGGTCCAAAGTATAACTATGTGGAACGAAGAATAACTGGTTTATTTGGTGTAATTATGTACAAATATGGTGGCTAGTTAATCCTAGTTATTTCAAGTTATCCTTTTTTTGCAGTGCACATGTTAGCTTTATCGGCAAGTTATTCCTAGTAATCCATAATTAGTTTTTTTCGGCGCACGTGTCAGCCTTTTTGGCAAGTTAATCCTAATTATTCTATTTCGTTCTAGTTTCAGTTGTAAGTAGTTATGCATAGTTCTTAGTTATTTTTTCATTCCAGTTTCAATTGTAAGTACTTATGCCTAGTTCTTCCTAGTTTTCGAAGTAGAAATCAACCTAAAAATTACAAAGTTTTAAATATCTTAAACATCACTAAGTCTTGAAACCATAAGTCTGTTAAACATAAAAACGAACATAAACATACTTAAGTCTTCATCTCCTTACGATTACTGGCGCTTGCACTTAAAAGTCTTCATCTCTTTCTTTTCCTCCTTTTCCTCATTCTTCTTTGCATCATTCTTCTTTTTCTCCTGCGTGTAAGGAGGACCCAACAACAACGGATTCTTCTTCGGTTCTCTCTTTCCAAGAGGCTCAATCTGAGTCTTGAACAGGTTTACCGTTGCTTTCACTTTCTTTCTTGGCTTCTTTATAGGACTGGGAGATGCAACATAAGAAGCGGGTTGCAACATAGCAACCACTTGATCCAATCTGCTGCATTCGTAGCAACAGTCTCCTCTCCGTCCTTGGCCATAGCAGCCTCCTCCGCCTCTTTTCCCACATCAACTTCTGCTTCTTTGGCCTATGCATCAATCAACATAGCATCCTCTAGATCATCCTCTTTCGTAGAGTAGCCTTTTCTTCCTTGCGCTTAGCCGCTTCCTCTTTTGCTTTCTTTGCCTTGGCCGCTGCTTCTTCTGCATCCTTAGTCTTAGCAGCAGCCTCATCCTCTGCACGCTTTGCAGCTGCTTCTTCCGCCTCTTTCGCCTTAGCATCTTCTTATTCCTTCCTCATCACTTCTGCCATCATATCCTCCATTCTCTTTTTACTGGAATCTCTAATAAGAACACTCAAATTAGAAACTTCCCCCTCGGCAGAAATCTTAAGCAATGCGTCAGGAGCTTCTTTTCTACCCTGCGTACAAGTTTCCTCCTCTCTAAAAACATCATTTCCTCAAGAGTGTGACCCTAATTGACCAAAACAAAGACATTAAAAGTTGTTAAAAAAGAAATCAAAGAGAAAAATTGTTAAATATCTTCATGATAGTCGTTATTTTCATATATTCACGGTAGTATTCATGAGACTCTTCTTCGTAATTCATACCATACTCAATCGAGGTTTTGTTCTTTTTGAAGACAAAATCTTCCATTCTACTAAGCCTTTGGTTCATATCCCCCATTTTCTCATCAAATTTCTTCTTAATCTCGTCCAACCATCCCAACAATTTTTTTTCCAGTCTTGCTAAGCCTTCTTAAGACTATTCTTTAACTTTTCCTTGTGGAAGCACATTCTCTTGTTGATGGCCTTCATCTTCAATAACTAGATTGATGATTTCAATCCGATTTTTAATGTCCCTTCTCATCAAATCTTTCCACCAAATATCCTTTCTCTGCAGAATTTCAGCCCATTTGTCCGCAGTTGGGTCGGATTCATAATTTTCTAGATCTTCTGTGAAGGCGTTGTCTTCTACGAGTGTTGACACATCACCTCTTCATCCTCATCCGCCTCCAAAATGATGAAAATTTTATGAAAATTCCAGAAAACTAAACAAAGTTACTCCAAGCTACTTCAAGTTACACCAAGTTATCCCTAGTTAATCCCAGTTATTCTTAGTTTTTCGGAATCTGGACAAGTTATTATTCCTAGTTACTCCAAGTTATTCCATGATACTAGTTATCCTAGTTACTCCTAGTTATTCTGCATATAGTTGTACCTAGTTATCTTACTTAGTCATAGTTATTCCACATCAACACAAGTAACCCATACCTTCGATTCACCCAAATTTGTCTAAAAATCGGATAAATGATATCCTTTGGAGCCATGCTCCAAAATTTTTTCCTTGCACATCCTTGGGAAATTACGAAATGGAGCTTGGACTCCATCGCGAAACGCATCCTTCAATGCACTGATGCATTCAAATGGAAAAATCTACACAATATATAAGCAAGTTATTTCTCATTATTCACAGTTATCACAGATTATGAATCTTAGAAAATTTTTTTAGCTCTAGTGCATGACGAAGCCGGGTACCATAGCCGACTTATTGATCTCCTTTGAGAAGCAGTTCAGTAACTTGAACACCTCATTGATCGTATCATCAAACGTCAATGTTCCCCAGCTATTAATGAATCAATGCATCCACTTTTCACCTACTGATAAATAACGATTGATAAGAAGTACAATAGGGTCTTCTTCAGCTTATCATTAGATGATTGACAACAACTTATTCTCTACTTGATCACTGTTGGGCTTCACACCCTTTCCAAAATGCTTTTGCATGAATTTTGAACTACCCAAATCTCTGTAGTTCGCAGGGTATTGATGAAAGTCTAACCCGCATAATGACCCGTGTTCTCTTGTTGAGTATCTGATAAGGATGCCGTTTACCACGAATTATAGTTCACGTCGCTTCTCTGTCTTCACTGCCCGGACAACCAGTGTCCACAACCCAAAAAATCTATGGCTCTTCTCTTTGGGCATGTGGAAAAAATGTCGGAATTGCCTACTATGTTCAAACCACTTTAACTCGGCTCCCCCTAGGCCTTTTATTAAATCAATGGCATCCATCAGATGACACCATGTTTGAATCTTGGGATAGTGCTTGAACTGTTTTGGTCGGAACCAAAAATGTAGTGGCTGCATTAGCTCACCAAGCTACAAAACAAACACAAATATAAATCAAGGTAACCCGAGTTATATCCAGTAAACATAGTGATTCCAAGTTAACCAAGTTATACCCATTAAAGAAATTCAATCTTCAGTTAACCTAGTTATACCACGTAAACATAGTTATTCCAATTTACCCTAGTTATACCTCTTCAAAAGATTCAAATCCTACCTTTGTTGATGCGTCAGACGCCTCCCCTCCGCTACTTCCATTACCTCCGCCATCGATGAATGCTCTGCTTGGTCCCGGTCCACTGCCGCTGAAGCCTTTTCACAGTTCTTGTCTCCAATAAGAGGACAAATGCTTGGGTTCTTCGCATGTGGTCCCATTTTCTCAGATTCTGCCATAAACAACAACTCAAATTAAACTCATAAAACAAAATCAAAGCTTACTTAGTGATAGGTTCATGTTTTAATTCGTAAAAATACAATGCGGAGAACATATCACTATAGTATACTAAAGGGTCGAATCCCATATGGACTAGACAGTACGACTCTCAGTTCTAAAGTCGATTCTAGCTAAGACATTAATAAAAGAGAAATTGTTTTTAAACGATTGATAATAAAAGCGATAATTAAAAACGAATGTAAATCAATAAACTAAAATGCTAGGCAATAGGGAAGTTCCACATGTACACAGGTTTGTAGTTCAGGCTGACAAGCAAGGTTTAACAAATGAAAATAGTTCCTAACTCAAAAGGCGACAATAGACTAATCTCCTCCCAAAGTATTAGATCCCTACAATAGAATTGCTAAGAAATAAAGACTAACCTTCTCCTGAAATCTTAGATCTCTAAATTTAGACAATTAAATCATACAGTGATTACATATTCGATATGTTCTTAAGCATCAAAGACAATACTCCCGCAAGCAGAGACACTTATTCATCTAGACTAGGTCAGATTAAATAAACCAAATCCTTTTGTATTTATTAACCTAAAATCATGAACTAGGTGATCAGGCTAATTCAAGCATTGATAACAAATCTAGACTAAGAACTTAACAAATTGTATCCATTAACGTTAAACCCTAACTATCAAAACCTGTTTTTCCTGGGAAATCCCTACAACCTAACAAAGACTACTCAGACATAGCTAAGCAATCAACAATCACAGATAAAGAAGACACATTCAAAAATCAAATTCAATAAAATAAGAGAGTTCAGAATTCTTCTCCAAAAACAGGTGTCGGAATTCGTCTTTCTCATAAAATCTCTCAAAATAAAAGTTATGAATTCTATGATCTTGTGTGTGTGTGTTGTGTCTAAAGACCCTAAGCTTTAAGCTTATATAGTACAAAATAAAATAAAATAAATTAAAACCCAATAAGGAAAACCAATGATAAGTCTTGAAGATAAAAACGTCTTCTTGGAAATCTTCTAGTTTACTCGAGCATAGGGATCGATCGATCTGACGTTCTTCTTCTTCAAGGATCAATCGATTCAAATTTCCTTAAGTCCGAGGAAATTATGGATTGATCGATCTCACATAGATCGATCGATCTACTTCCACACGTGCTGCACATGTTTCTTCTGCGAGACAACTTGACGAGTCTTCAGTAAAATTGTCATAACTTTTGATTGCACTAATGGATTGACCTCAAATAACTCTCATATGAAAGCTAACTCACGTGACCATCTTAATTCAAAATCTCAGCTCGATCCATCCAATTGGCAAACTTTTGGCCCTTCTGCTGAACTCTGCTTCTGCATTTGTCAAATTGCATTCATTTTGTGCACAAATCCACCTTTTTGCTCCAGAACGTCCAAACACCTAGAAACATGAAAATAAGCCAAAAACAAAAGGAAAAAACTCGAATCGTGCCAAATAGCAAGTATAAATACCCACTAAAAACATCAAAATCGAGTGATATCACCTAGCTATCCCGAAATGCACAAACCTGAAACCCCCTCCCCAAACCCAAAAAAACCGAAGGCTACATTAAAAAAATCGACAATTGAGCAAATGAGAATAAAAAATGACTCGAAAACAGAGAGAAAACAAGTATAATCTGATGGAATCCGGATTGAGGAATAGTGGATTTGCGGTTTTTGAAAGAGGAAGAAAACCATAAGAACACTAAGTTAATCCTGAAATGTTAGGGATTTTGAATAAGGGGGGGGGGGGATTGAAACCCAAATCGATGGGTTTGGTAAACTAAACCGGTTTGATTCATTTCAGATTAAATTACTCAAATTCAATCTGGTCGGGTGGATTTATCCTATTTATGTGTGGTTATGTTGGTAATTAGTTGATTCATTAAGGATAAAACTGTATTTTATCCATTTTTCTAATTAAAAAAAGGGAAAACGATCTTTTTCCCACGACAACTTGAATATACCGATATTTCCACACGAAATCAGACCCTAAATCCCCCCCCCCGAGTTTAACTTCTACAATCTAATTGCCCATATTTAGAACTTAACAATCCGTGTGTCCACTGATCGTTAAATTAAAAGCCAATTACACACAAAATTTAATTAAATCGGTTAACCAAAATTTAATCCATTTGTTTAACCAAATTAAACCCAAAATAAGGTTTACCAAAACAGTAAACCGTTTTAACCCAAAATATGACCGATTAACTGATTAAACCAAACCTATTATCGATTTCCTCCAAATCAGAAAAAACCCTAACTCATAAAATCGATTTCAGAACCAAAACCCCAACTGATCGCGATTTTGCGATTTCTGAGTAAAATCGAGTGTCTGCATGGAGATGATGGATGTTAGTGTTCATGTTGCTGGAGAAGATGATGATTACGACATAGAAGCTCGGGAGAGGAACGATTACCACATTGAGAAACTTGTCGAAGAGTTTATCAGAGACGAAGAAGATTATGTGCGCCAAGATGTTTATCCTTCAAGCGATGAGGAAGACGAGGAAGTTTCTGGAGAGAAAAGAAGCAGAAATATGAGAAGAGGAGAGGGAAATTTATAAATGAAGCAGAGCTTCTTCAATGGTGTGGCTTTTAAAGAATTTGTCCTTGATTATGCGTTGAAGACAGAAAGAAATATAAAACAACATATGTATGACAAGGATAAGATCAAATTTATATGTGTCGGAAAAAAATTTGATAGTTGTAAGAGGGCAGTTTATGCTTCTACTCTACCCAAGGATTCGGTTTGGATAATTAGGAAGTTTATAGATAGTCATAGTTGTGTACCAAATGGAGAATGTGAAATGTTGAAGGTGCCTCAAATAGCTAGGTTGTTTGTAGATAAAATTAGGGGTGATCCTGATTATTTTATGCCTCTGAAAATTGAGAAGATTATTAAGGAAATGTATAAAATATCAGTGTCTAGACCTCAATGTCAAGTAGCTAGGACAAAGGCACTGAAATGGATAGAGATTGAATATGATGAACAATTTTCACGACTTAGAGATTATGCAGCCGAGATATTGGAATCAAATGCTGGTTCTATTGTAGAGATTGACATAGTGAAAGATGCAGAAGGTAATGATGTGTTTAGTATGTTTTATGTTTGCTTTGACATAATTAGGAAGACATGGAAACAAACTTGTAGAAAAATCATAGGGATTAATGGTTTCTTCTTAAAAGCAAAGATTAAAGGTCAGTTGCTAGTTGCTGTGGGTAGAGATGCAACTAATGGAATCTACCCTATAGCTTGGTGTGTTGTGCAAGTGGAGAACAAAGAGAATTGGTTGTGGTTTGTGAGGAGACTCAAGCTTGACTTAGATTTAGAAGATGGTGATAATTATGTTCTTTTCATAAAACTTCAACCTTATCAAACATCTTTTTCTCATGCTCTATTAGTATATTCTCAAGCATCATCTTCTCCAATTCATTACTTTTAACATTTTTGCAATGTTCCTCAAGGCTAGCAATCCTCATATCTAATAACTCTATCTCATCTAGGTAAGCTTCATCAACCCATTTGAATGTGTAATTGTCATTCCTAAGCTACAAGATGCAAACCGATTATTAGCTTAACAATTACCATGAATCCACTTACAATTTCTGTTATCTGCCAATGCATAACCATGAATCCACTTACAATTTACTAAGTTTAAATACAAAGATTACCTTGTTTGAAACTGCATATGAACACCTATAGTATCGCCGATAACGATTTGCTTCGGACTTTGAGATAAGCTCAACAATGCTTTGCCCACAAGAACATTTCTTAGCTAGATCGAAGTTTCTACCTCTTGAACGAGTAGTAGAAGACGAATTTGAAGCTCCGGAGAGATTACTCATCTTCCAAATCACAATTTTGCTTGCCCAGCTTCCATGTGCGATTTAGGGTTTTTAATACTGGGAAATTTAAAATTTCTCAGACCCAAATCAATGTGCACGGGTCGGGTTACGGTTTGGTCTAAATGAGCAAATCACCAGTTACAATTTGGTATGTGATTTACGGTTTGGTCTGAGATTTATGGTTTCGTCTATGCTATCTTAGTTTCGTCAATGCTATCTCAGTTTCGTACACAATTTCGGGTCAATTTCAGGAAAACAAATTTCATGGGCAATTAGATTGTAGTAGTTAAACTCAGGAAAAAAAATTTAAAATCTGATTTTGTGTGAAAATATCGGTATATCCAAGTTGTTGTGGAGGAATAGATTTTTTTCCAAAAAAAAAAAATAACTTTTTTAAAAAAGAGGACTTTATGGCATTATTTTGGCATCGAACGTACTTATGAGGCATTGTTCCGAAATTTACAGAAGTTATATGTTGTTCCTCTCATCCCAAAAGTGATGGATTGTCGTTTCACTAACTTTCCGGCAGTCGCTGGCAGAATTTAAACCCTAGACGAGACCATCTTCTCCGTCTCTGCTACTATTTTGGGTATCTAAATTTGTATATGTTTTGGAATTCAGATTTTTTCTAGGAATTCAAAGTAATCTGCTCAATTTCGCTTCTATCTGTGTCCCTCTCTTCTCTTGATCAATACTCGTTGTAAGGCTTTCTCTTGGTAATGGCGTTAAAGCAGTTGAATAATATCTGGATTCGACGACAGCAATGTCCTTGTGGTGATTGGAAGTGCTATATTAGGGTCGAAGGGGATGATTCAAGCTTCCAAGTAACTAAGAGCGAGATGGAATCAACATCAACATCACTCTTTGATTCAGTCTTCATGCCTTATGTAGGTCAGATATTTAGAACCGACGACGAAGCATTTCAATATTACAGCACATACGCTAGGAAGTGTGGTTTTTCCATTAGGAAAGCACGATCCACTGAAAGCCAGAATTTAGGAGTCTATAGAAGAGATTTTGTTTGTTATCGCTCTGGCTTTAATCAGCCTAGAAAGAAACCTAATGTTGAACATCCCCGTGAACGCAAGTCTGTGAGATGTGGATGTGACGCTAAGTTATATTTGACTAAAGAAGTTGTTGATGGTGTGACTCAATGGTATGTTTCACAGTTCAGCAATGTTCATAACCATGAGCTTTTGGAAGATGAGCAAGTCAGGTTGCTTCCAGCGTATCGGAAGATTCAGCAAGCTGATCAAGACAGGATTCTTTTGCTGTCTAAAGCTGGGTTTCCGGTTAATCGGATAGTGAGGTTGTTGGAGCTAGAAAAAGGTGTTCAGGCTGGGCAGTTGCCTTTTATAGAGAAGGATGTTAGAAACTTCGTTAGATCATGTAAGAAGACTGTTCAAGAAAATGATGCTTTCCTTACTGAGAAACGAGAGGCTGACTTGTTGGAGCTCTTGGAGTCATGCAAAGCTTTGGCTGAGAGAGACTTGGCTTTTTCTTATGACTGTACATCAGATGAAAACCAGAAAGTTGAAAACCTTGCTTGGTCATTTGGAGATTCTATTCAGGCATACTCTATGTTTGGTGATGTGGTCGTTTTCAATACTACATATAGGTCAATCACTTATGGTTTGCTTCTTGGGGTATTTTTTGGCATAGACAACAATGGAAAGGCAATTCTTTTGGGATGTGTTTTGCTGCAAGATGAGAGCTGTCGTTCTTTCACATGGGCTTTACAGGTTTGTGCATTCATTGTCAAGCTGGTAATACGTATATGTATATCTAGTTCTGTCAATGTAAACGCTCTCCTTTTTGTTGGGCAGACCTTTGTTCGTTTCATGAGGGGAAGGCATCCTCAGACTATTTTGACGGATATAGATACAGGACTTAAAGATGCTCTCACGAGGGAACTGCCAAACACCAACCATGTGGTATTGATGTGGCACATTGTCTCCAAACTAGCAAGCTGGTTTTCTGAGACTCTTGGGTCACACTATAATGAATTTAGAGATGGGTTTGAGATACTATGCCGGGCAGGGAATGTAGATGAGTTTGAAAATCAGTGGGATCTTCTTGTCACTCGGTTTGGGCTTGTTCAAGATAGGCATGCAGTTTTGCTTTATTCGTGCAGGGTATCTTGGTCACCTTGTTACATCAGAGAACATTTCGTAGCTCAAACTATGACTGCTGAGTTTAATCTCTCTATAGATTCTTTCTTGAAAAAGCTTGTCACTGGACCAACATGCATGCAGTTATTACTTGAAGAGGTCAGTGATGCTGTTAGTTTATCCAAGCAAATCCTGCCACGGTTTCCTTATCCAAGCTTGAAAACATGTATGCCTATGGAAGATCATGCAAGAGGGATTCTGACGCCTTATGCCTTTAGCATATTACAAAATGAAATGGTTTTGTCTATGCAGTATGCTGTAACTGAGATGGCTAATGGTCCATTCATCGTACATCACTTCAAGAAAATGGAAGGGGAATGTTGTGTGTTCTGGAGCCCGGAAAATGAGGAGATCCATTGTTCATGCAAGGAATTTGAGCATTCAGGAACCTTGTGCAGGCATTCTCTTCGGGTGCTGACAGTGAAGAACTGCTTCCATATACCTGACCAGTACTTCTTGTTACGATGGAGACAAGAAAGCTCACTTGGCCAGGACCTTGTCAATGACTGTGCTCAGTCCTTCCATTCGCTAACAGAAATTCTCCTAACAGAGTCTATAATCTCAAAGGATAGGCTTGATTATGTTAACCAAGAACTTTCTGCACTTATTGATCGTGTGAGAAATATCGCACCAACTGCTGCTTGTATAAGCCATGACTGCTAAACCAGCAAGTGAGCTGGGCAGATTTTTCTATTCTGTTTTGCTTTTTGGGGTTTGTATAAAAAGTAACTTTCTTTTGATTGACAGGCTAAGTTTGCAGCGTTTGGTTCTTCCCAGTAACATAGACTGTACCTGTCCTGATTTGCAGGTACACTTGACGTCTCTGTTTTTCCATTCTGTATAACAATGAATCTTTCGAGACTAGTTGTTAAGCTTTGAGCCTTTGATTTGATGCTTTTCTTATGTAATGTTCGTTAGTTTAAGTCAGAGAAGAGCACCATGAAAAAGTTCCTCTTCTGCTTCTTCTCTTATATTACGATTTATATATGTGATCATGGCCAGAGTCTAATGTTTTATCTATTACAGTGATGAAGATTCGCTTTTAGAAGCACGAACTCCTTATACAACTGCAGAAACTGTAAGCTTATTCAGATTCACATTTAGAAGACTGTCAAGGCAAAAATGAAACACTTAAACGATCAAAGAGAGAATTACATATAATTTGCTAAAAGCACGAGTATTCTGGTAACTGTTCTCTAATCCCAATCTTCCTCATTTATTTGCCAATCATCATCATTATCATCTCTCGGTGGCCTCACCACCAAAACAACCATTCCTAAACAATCTTTCACTCCTCTCTCTATCAAAACTGATCCTCTCTCCATCCTCATTCCACTTTTACTTACAACCAGATAGTATCCATCTTCAGCTTCCACTGTCTTCTTCTCCCTATCTGTCACAACCATGATCGCCTCTTCTTTCCCATTCCATGGCAACACTTTCCGATCATCTCTAAACGAAACCACCACTCCTCCTTTTCTAATCGCAACCACCGGATCCCAACCCGGTAAAACAACCCATCGACTCCATTCTTTCTCAGCTTCCACCACACCAAACTCTCCACCTGCTTCAAACTCCATTGGAGCTTCAAGAAGCTTCTCTTCTCCTTCCTCTGCTTTACAAACGGGTAAGACAACAACAGAACTAGCTCCTGCTACTTCTCCAAACTTGAGTCTCACGACAGGTACACGAATGATTTTGATTTCTTCCTCCTTTGCCCTTTCTTCATTGCTCTCCCCATGTAGCTCTCGAGACACTGCTTTTTTGGCTTTCTCTGTTACAGCTACATCAAGGGCTTGTTCGAGCAATGTTGTTCGAAGCTCTGATGTGCTTTTGTGTTCTCTGCTTTTCCTATAAAGCATGAAGGAGAGACAATCTCCTGGTAAATTGTAATCGAAATCTTCCCATCCAACGTCTCCACGACGAAATGGATAGTCTTTAATGGCCCGTGCAAGATCTTGAGCTCCTTTAGTGTCCAAGTCGCGATTCACGATGTATTCAGCAGCAGCAACACGCTGAATTGTGCTAAGAAGACGAATCTCGTAGAGAAGCTCTGCGCCTCCGGTGTCAAACGCTGCGATGAGCTCCGGTGAGGCGCCGGATTGGACTAACGAGTCACGAACTTGAGCGCCGACGATGAGACGATTCTGTTCGACGCCGGAGAGACCGGTGAGTTCTTCAATGGATGGAGGAGTGAAGCCTTCCGTGTAAAGAGAGGAAATGAGTGGAGCGTATTCGAACCAGAGACCCATACGGTCGGCGAGGACTTCGATTTTACCGGCGGCATCCAGTGATCGGAATTTAGGAGGAATCGGTGAGGGAGGAGGACGGAAAGGCTGATAAAGCTGTTGCTTTTGTGGAGCTTGCCGGTTAGAAGCGGGTATTAAGGCGGCGTTGAGGGTGAAAGGTTTCGGGTTAACGGGTCGGGTAACGAAGTGAGCAGATAATTCATGGGTTTTAGATTGGGTGAACTGAGCGAAGAGTGAGGATTTGAGAGCGGTTGTAGTGAGAGAAAGCATTGTGAAGCCGACGACGATGGTTGATGAATTTGCCTTATCATCTATCTCGTCAACATGAGATAAAACTCGAAAAAAAGGATTTTGAACCGATGTAAACCGGTTTGGTTAACGCATATTCCGTCCTCGATATTTTCTTTTTATATTCCCGCCGTTATTTGTCCTATAACAACCGACGATATATATATATATATTTTTTTAACGTCTTATATTTTATTTAAATAAGATCATTGTTTACAAACATAAGTAAATACAAAAGACAATCATAATAAATAACCATATCATTTGGATGTGTTAGAGCACATTTTGAAAGATAATCAGCACAAATGTTTGTTTCGCGAGGCTGATACTGGTAATCTATTTGTGAGAAAGCAGATTCCCAAGTATAGTTTGTGTTGAAATAATGCTCTAACCGCCTTTGTAACGTGTGACGTCGTAGGAGATTTATCATAGTGATGTTTTCGCCTTCAAAAATAATCCTTGTATAACCCATGGTCCGGAGACATTCCATTGCCCATATAAGCGCAGTAAGTTCAGCTTCAATTGCCGTCAACCGTCCATTAAATCGTTTATATCCGCTAAGAATATATCTTCCCATAGAATCTCGAAGTATCCAACCCAAACCTGACCTATTTGTTGTATGATGAGAAGCATCAAAGTTACACTTCAACCAGTTTGTTGGAGGTTGTCGCCACTTGATAGATCGGTTAATAGGAATTTGATGTTGCTGGTTTGGTGATATTTTTTCCTGTACCTTAATCCATTCCAACACATCGCGTGTTGCGCGTGTATTTATCTCAGCAAAATCCAGCCTGCGTTGATTGAATACTAAGTTATTTTGAGCCTTCCATAAGTGCCATAGTACCCAAAAAGGTAGTAACCATGTTATTGCCGGAATCGATGCCTCTCATTGTAATCTGACAAGTTCTTCCACCTTCGAAATTAATGATTGTTGAGTATCGAACAAGTTTGTTGAGTTGAGGCCAACAAATCTCCATGTACCACAAGCAAATTGGCACGTAAAAAAGAGATGGTTCGTAGATTCATCTTGTGAGCAACATCTAGGGAAGATGCCTTGATCGGTAATACGTCTGGCAGCCAAAGTGGCAAATGTAGGTAGCGTGTTGGAACATAAGCGCCACAAGAAATGTTTTATCTATGGTGTTATTGGTAATTGCCAAAGTTGTGAAGCCAGATTTGCATTTGAAGACAAGGGTGGTTGTTGTGCGGTCCTAAATTCCGAATTATCAAAAGCAAGACGGTAAGCTGATCGTACAGTAAACGAACCATCAGAAGTGTAGTGCCATAAATAACGATCCGGAAACGGTACGTGTGGAATATATATCTTCATAATCATCTCACAATGCTGGGGAAAGATATGTTGATACAACTTGTCTACATCCCATGTTTTTGTACGATTGTCATAAAAGCTTGAGACCGATAACACCTTTGAGGAATCAACAAAAGTTCTAGCTGGACGTGGAGGAGTCGTTGGCAGCCACGGTTCATGACCTACTTGTATAGAATTACCATCTCCCAAGTCTGCTCGTAAACCACTCTTTAATAATTCTTTGCCGTAACAGAGAGATCGCCACCCAAAGGAACAACGTTTCGGGGTTTGTGCGTTAAGAAATCCCCCATTCGTGTAGCAACGAGCTCTATATAAGCGAGGTATTAAAGATTGGGGTTTCGTGAGAATCCTCCAAGCTTGACTTGCCAATAATGCCTGGTTAAAGAGACATAAATCTCTGAAATTTAGTCCATCCACACCTTTAGGGTACTTCAATTTCTTCCAAGACATCCATGATATGTTAACAACCGACGATATTGAGGCTTGAATTCGTTTTAATATAATAATTTATTTATTAATATATATTCTAAAAGAAGTTAAAAATACAATAGATTCCTTTCAACAATTTCTTCGGTTTCATATGCTTTGGCGTTTATTGAAGCGAAGGAACAGAGTTATATCCTCTATTACATTTTTTGTGATAGAAGAATCTTTCTAAAACACACAAATAATTGTATTATCCTCTTTTTGTGATAAGAGAATTTTTCTAAGACACATAAATAATTGTGTTTACGTTTTTAATTTTATATGGCAATATAAATTTTATTTTTCAAATTTGAAAAAGCTAATATTTTTAATTTAATTAATCCTATTTTATAAAAATATTTCAAAATCAAAATACTGTTTTAAAAAGTTTTTCAAAAAATATTTAGAATATGATGTCGAAATCGTTTTAAAATGTCAAATTGAATTTTAAAAGTGTAGAAGTTAAATATTTGGGTTTAGATTCAGTAATCCAAATTTAGGGTTTAGTTTTGAAGGGGTATGGGGTTTGGTTTGGGGTTTATGATTTTAATCATTTTCAAAATGAAAAAGGGTATAAGGGATTTGAGAGTGGTATAGGGGATTTGAAGAATGTGAAAATGAGTATTGAAGAAGTTGACTCGAAGGAACACATTAAAATTTAAACGGTACAACACAAACACCTTCAGCAGCCTTCATTTTATGATACACACTGGTTAGGATCGAATTCGTAAAGAGATAGAATGAATCAATGTTCTAAGTAAACACAGATTCAAGAACTCACCAACAAAGAGTATAGAATGAGAAACCACTCTTAGATTGATGAACTCAGATGATTACAATGTTTAGAGAAAGAGGACTGAGAAAATTTCATTCAAAGTTTTTCAAAGATGATACAAATGTATCGCAAATTCCTTTTTATACGAATCATTCTGTTTTTCTCTCTGTTTCGTCTGTTATAATAGACTCATCTGTCAATTAACTGCTCTAATCTCCTTCTTCCACGTGTCCTCCAGCTCATACTCGATATCTATATCAAATCTTCCCCTTCTAAAAAACCTTGTCCTCAAGGTTTAAAATCTGGAAACTTCTGCACTACATCAAACAAAATTTCCCATGATGCTTCCTCGCTTGGTCTGTTTTTCTATTGAATCAACACCATTGTAGCTGGAGCATTGTGTCTCTTCACCATCTTTCGATCCAAAATCAACTCAGGTTCTTTCACTAGAACATAAGGTAACACAGATGGCAATCTTGTCGAAATTGGTACATCACCAACCAAAATCTTGAGTTGTGACACATGAAAAATCGGATGAATCTTTGAATCCACAGGAAATTGAAGTTTATAAGCCACTACTCCACACTTATCAATCACTTTGTATGGACCACAATACTTTGGAGACAGTTTTTAGTTTGATCTCAACACCATAGAATGTTGCATATAAGGCTGTAGCTTAACATAAACAAATCTCTAATCTCAAATTCCCTTTCAGTACGATGAAGATTGTGAGAGCACAATCTCCCTCACACCCAAATTGATTAGAATATATGAACGAAAATGATTCTTTATTGAAAAGTGTATCTGATTACAATGATCTCTCAGGAGTTTACAAATTCTCTCAGAATCTCGTGAAGGCGGGAAACTGGCGGTTCCAATAAAAGGAAAACTTCCATTAATGGAATGGGGGGGGGGAAATGTGGGCGCATAAATCGATTCGGGTCAACTTACTGGCCCGGGTCGACTCGTGAAGTCGGCAATCGACAACGAGGCACGGTGAATCGCGACGGAGCTCCGGAGAGTCGACACGGCGACCACGTATGGCGAGCAGGAAATCGACGACGAGGCGCAGTGAGTCGCGACAGAGCTTCGGGGAGTCGACATGATGACCATGTACAGCGAGTCGGAACGGCGCTATGAAGATTGGCCATGATTACTACATACGGTGGTTTCTATACGCTTGAGTCGAAAGATGGAGTCCCGGTGCAAAGATCGTGGAACGCAATGCATCTCAAGACTTACTACTAAAGGATGAAACTTGGGTTTGTGGACTCAAGCAAAAAATTATACCTTTAGTTTCACGCACTTATATGTGTAAACCCATTTGCGGGAATTTCTATAATAAATAAAAGTCTTTGTTTTTGATTCATAAGACATTTCATAAAGTGGTTTAGTCCTCAAAACCGAAACACCCTATTAAAAAAAACCACCGAGGTGGTGCCGCGACTCGCTGCAAGCTACGAGCAAAGAAAACCCCTTAAAATCACCACGGCGTGGAAAACTTAATTGAAAGCTATATGAGAAATAGTTAGAGTGAAGGATAGTGTAAAATACTTAGAAATGCACTATCTCGTGAAATCCGAATACAGTTCGGCGCGAGTAAGAGTTCAGTGCGGGGGCGAGTTGAATATAGCTCATGGACTTAAGTCACATCGAGCCTAATTTAGCGTGAATGTAAAGTTTCAAAAACAAAAACGCATAAAAAACCGAACAGTCTCATAAAAGATGAAAGATAGAGTACGCCTAAGGGAGTGAGAGATCTGCTGCAGAAGGAGGGGGAGTCTCGGTGCGGCGCTCTGTCGTGTCTGCAGGCTCTGAAACCTCGACGCAGGTCTCCAATGTCTCTGTAGGCTCCGGTACCTTAACGCGGGTCTCCACCGTCTCCATGGGATATGGAACCTCGACACGAGTCTCCACCGTCTCCATAGGCTGTAAGGTCTCGGTGTGCGGTACCTCCATCTCCGTAGTTTCAGTGAGGAACTCCTCCATGGAGAATTCTATGTTCGATCCAAAATCATCGAGCACAGTATCGGTAGCATCAGTAGAAGGTGGAGTGATGACGGATTGAGGGGGTGGCGAAGAATCCAAAATAGCCTTCACAAAACTATCTAAGTCGAGTGGGCTCACCTTCGCCTGGACCTCGGCTAGAGTAGCCATGGCGGAATCCCTATCGACCGAAACTTCCTCCAACTCGAATTTGAAATCCGTCACGTTGTCCCGAATAAACTCCCGAAGAAGCTCAAAGTTGGAGTTAATCTCACAAGCACGAGCATAAGGCTCGAGGGTGGCATCCCGAGCCGCAAGATGGAGCTTCACCTGCTCAACGCAAAACATGATCAATTTATCAAAAGATGATAAAACATTTAGAAAAATAATTGGAGAAAAGTGATATCTTACCTGCTCGACAAACTCTGTCGTTGATCGCCTTCTTGGCATCCTCAACGACTCTTTGAGACTCCAACTCTCGGGTATGAGCTAAGGCGGTAGCACAAGCCTCGGCCTCGGAAGCACGCCTCTCCGCCTCCCGTAAGCGAGTTTTGGCTTGCCCGAGCTGAGCGGTGAAAGCAGCTTTGTTGGCAAACATTTTCTTCGACGCTAGCTGAACCTTCTATTTGTAATCATCACTAGAGATCTAGCAGCTATCTAACTTGGACTCAAGGCGGTCAATCCGGCTTAGGCGTTCCTCGCCCTGCTGCACCAAGTCTTCATTCCTTTCCCGCTCGGCGATGAGAGTCTCAATCTCAACGGTGAGAGTCACGATCCTCTCGTTACCTCGGTCAGACCGGAACCCGCAGTAGCTGACTTAATCTGAAACTCATTCGAGCTCACCGCTCTATTGTACTCGACAAAAAGCTACAAAATGAGAGAGTTGGGCAAAGAACATGTCAAAGGACAAGAAACACCAAATAAATAAGAAGCGGTAATAAAAGGAGAACCAACCATTGCGGTGACGTCAGAAAACTTTATATAGTTCTCCCCGTTCTCCTTGGTAAGTTCCTCTGGCAGAGGAACCTCGCACCCTGGATGGCGGAATTGGAGCATAATATACGCCGTAGTCGCTTTGTCCGTGCATATGTTGTACTCCGACTTGTAGTCCAAGTTCCAAGAGTTCCCTTTGCCGGTTACCCTCCTCTTTGGGTCGCCGATTCTTTTTCCCTTGTCTGTCGCCTTTCTATTCAGTCCTCGATCCGACTTCTTCCCACGCGGGGAGGGGGGGATTTGTGGCGATGAGAGGAGATCCAGAGGAGGGAGAGGTCGCGGGGTGGGGAGGAACAACGGATTTCTCCGGACGGGTCTTCTCTGCGCGGGGAAGAGCCCTAGTGCGGGAGGCGGGCTTGACCCGGGATGACATCTCGACTCGAGGAACGACCTCGACACGGGGAAGAGCCTTGGTCCTCTCGGTTCAGGACGAGCAAGGCACAAGAGGCGGGGAAGAGTCCCTACGGTTTGTTCCCGCACCAGTCTTCGTGGAGGCCTTTCTTGTTGCATTCTGCTGGCGGTAGCTAGACATGTTGGCTCCTGGGATCAAGTTGGGAGCTGAAACAGAAATGATGTCTAGCTAGTCAAGTAAACCCAAAAATTTTCTAAGTATGAAAATACATTGGAGATTGAGATATGAGACTTATGTTGGATGGTGGTGGGTTAGAGAGTATTGCGATCAGTAGCAGTGACGGCTCGAAGTCGAGATGCTGAATCTCTGATGCGCGCGGAATCAAACTCTTTTCAAACAGTATTTCTCTGTCGAATAATCATAAGGAAATGAGAGACGTCACAGTCAAAATCAGCCATATCCAACGTAGATGTAAAACAAAAACAACAACACAAGTTAGTAACTTAGGAAAGTGCAAATAAAAATCGAAAGAAATAGTCGAGCTCGAAACAAGCCTCTACACGGCTCGAGGGTCCACGCGGTTGTCGCGAGATGAGATAGATCACCAAAGGTGAACTCATTCACCGGGAAGAAGAAGTATAGCAACTTCCAGTCTTCATCCTTGGTAGGAAATCTTGAGAGAACCTTGCAATGGGGGTTTTTCCGCGACGTGGAAGATGCCAGAATTACCAGAGGCACCCCTCATGGCATATATGCGCGCAAACATCGGCATGATAAGCGGGAGACCGCATTCCTCCGCTAGGGTCTGAAGGCTAACCACAGAACAAATGAAGTTCGGACATAGCTGGGGTAGCGCGGCGCCCATACCGTGCAAGAGCCGCACTAGGAGCTCGGGAAGGGGAAATGTGAGACCACATTTCCTGAAGTAAACCTCATATGCGCAACAATGACCTTCCCTAACA
>OVBE01003259.1:0-27494 GCA_900406425.1 Iberis pinnata
TTTTTACGAGAGACCATATATATATATATATATATATATATATAATATACATGCATGAAGTTGACATAGAAGTTGTTACTGATTTATCATTGTGATAACATGATGAATCCTAGAAAGCCCTCCATCAACTTAAGAAGTATAGATTTTAGACGTATAATTTATATAAATTTAGGGGTATCAAAAATCATTTATTATAGGGGTGGACATTCGGTTTATTCTGTTCGGTTTTCGGTTTTTCTGTTTATTTTAGCAAATTCAATTTGAGTCGGTTCGGTTCGCTTAATTTGGAAAAAAGAAATTTAACGTTGAACCAAAACGAACCGAAGACCGAACTAAAATAAAAATATGCCGAATTGAAGCGAACTAACCAAATAAACCGAACCAAACTAACCAAACTAAATTCGGCTCGGTTTAAATGTGCACCCCTGATTTATCATATTTAGCACAATTGGTTAATGTGCCTCTTTGGGACGGATCTGATCCTTACTTACTAAATATATATAATTAAGACATCATTTTTTTCTCCAGCTTTAAACATCAAATACCTCATAACCGGCACTGAATCTTATAAGAGAATAATAGCTAGGAAAGCGTCTAGTGATAAACTTATCAAGTTTTTTGATATACTGAAATGTGATACCATATAGAGCTCAGCCATTGTAGCCTAGTGGTAACATTCATTTTGAACTGGCTTTTAGCACATATGATCAATATCCCAAAATTGTAATTACTAGTTTGTAAAATGTTGACGAAAAACAAATTTTGTAATACCATATACTTAGAGGCATGCCTATATTAAAAGAAAAGAAGCATTAGTGTAGAGCATCAAAATAGGAGAAAAAGTTGTTATATTAATATTGTTATAAAATAATCAACTAATCTTATAGATTTGTATTAAGATATGCAATATATCATGTAATTATGAGAAAGAAAGAATAAAAAGGATTATATCATATAGTTCTGATTCAATTTTCTGAATTTTTATGTAATTATAATTTTATTAGTATAAACATTTTTATGAATTAGGAGCATTTATTTTTTAATTGCTTATAGTAATTTGTTATGTTGGCACGTCTCTGTATGTACTCCTTCTGATCATAAAAAATGATGTTTTACATTTTCTTTCTGTTCCACAATACTTGATGTGTTAAATTAAAGTTGATATATATTTATGGTATCATGAATCGCACTTCACAACTATTGACTTTACTTTTATTTTTAACTTATAGTAAATGGAGAGAGATTATATTTAGTATTATTAAACTGATGAATATGTATTAGATAAACTAAAAGTTAGTTTTATTAATATATGTGAAAATCCAAAACATCAAATATTCGGGAACGAATGAAGTATTTTTAAATCCATCAATAGGAATAATTTAGTAATTTCATATTTGAAGACACAAAACCAATATGTTAACTTATTTTCAAGTGAAAACCATTAGACCATATAATTTGGTTAATATTAAGTTGTCTATAGTTCGAAAAGGCCATGGTTTTTACTCTCTTTTTTTTGCTAACGATATCATTAACTATAAGGAAAGATTAAATGACTAAAAATTTATGGTCCAACTCTATTTTGGAATAAAACTCTAAATAAGATCTCTACCAACCTATTTCTACTTTTCAATATAAATAGAGTTTTATTTTTTTACTTCATTTATAGAGTAACTTTAATATTCACTATGTATTATAGTTGAATTATTTTATCAATATCCATTCAAAATGCTTTAATTGATCATTATAGGAGAAATTCACTAATGATTATAATTGTATTAGAATTATGTTAGGTTTCAATATTTTGTGTTATGTAATAAATTTTTATATTTAAATGATATTATGAAGTCATATTATTTTTCAATAAAATTAAAATATTTGTGATCGTTTTGTAAATTTTACAAATATAAAATATAATTTTAAAACGAGGGTGAAATTTGAAATATCTTTTATAAATTAAAAATAAGATTATGGATTGAAGAGCAAGAGGAATTCCTTGAAACACCATAAAAAGAAGTTCAAATTCCAAAAATATCACACTCCCAAAAGTTCCGAAAATACCACACTCTCAAATGTTCCAAAAATACCACAAACATACAAAGTGATTTTTAAGGGTTTAGAATTTAAAATTTCGGGTTTGGGTTCACTAAATAAAATTTAGGGTTTAGTTTTAAAGGGGTAGAGTTTGGTTTTGAGGTTTTAGGGTTTAAATTTGAAGTTTTAAAATTAATTCAAAATTTGTGGTATTTTTGGAACAAAAACATTTTTGTGATATTTTTGGAACTTTAGAGAGTGATATTCTCAAAAATACCACAAAAAATGGGGAATTATAGAAGGAAGCATTAACTTGAGGAGTTACAACATTTTCAATCCATTATGTTGTTTTTTTATAATAGAATTAGGTTTTGCTTCAAGGAAAATTCTCAAAAATACCACAAAAAATTAAATTTATTCCAAAATTTGTGGTATTTTTGAGAATTTTCCTTGAAGCAAAACCTAATTATATTATAAAAAAACAACATAATGGATTGAAAATGTTGTAACTCCTCAAGTTAATGCTTCCTTCTATAATTCCCCATTTTTTATCCCCAAAAAAAAAAGTTACTCCAAGTAAATAATAAGTTAATGCTTCCTTCTATAATTCCCCATTTTTCATCGTATCTATAAACAGTTGCAGTTGGGATGTTAGGCATCATAACACTTCTTCATTAACTTTATGTATTAATAATACTATTATAATTTTTATTTTTATTGGAATCCATACATGCATGTAGCTTAAAGCTGATACGGTGCTCGAGATTGACTTCAATATTTTTACTTGCAAGAAAAAAATAATATTAATGTATTATTATTAGTATCTTTATATATATGTGGATGCTGGTTCAATGCATACATGCATAGATTTTGGAGACTCGATAAATACATTTTAAGCAGAGGATGTAATTTCTTTAACAAAATACACTTATTTGGCATGAACATATATATATATATATATAAGTCTAATCAAATTAATGTTTTCGTAAAAAAACTAAGCAATTTATATTATAAAATTTTATAATGTTGAGTGCTTATTCTTACTATACCATACTTCTAAATTCAAAGGAATTGAACAACAATCAAATTAATGTTATATATTTGTATATTCATATATTTTTTCCACTTGAAAAAATAAATATTACACCGTTTATAATATATAAGTCGGCAGTTTGCAAAACCAAACCCGAGATTAAAGCCGGCGGAAAACGTATATATTATTGCACCAAGTCATTTAAAAATTCCCCAACTATTTTTTAACCGTCTTCTGATCTCGAGGCTCCCAGCGTTCTCTTAATCGTGGTAGTAAAGCTTTCGAATAGGTTTTGCTCTGGTTATGATAGACTGTTTCCTTAAGGTCATTGTCTCCGGTGGTGCCTTCCCTCTTTAGGTTCTTGCCGTTTATTCCTGCGATACGTCTTCCATTTTTTTTCCCTTTTTTTGTTGTGTTTTTTTTTTCCTTCGGTATGCTGAATGTATTTTGTATGTTTATTCGATTCATTATAAATGGTACTATTCGGTGGAAAAAAAACAATTCCCCCAACTATATATGTTATAGTAATTCATAAATTATGCTAGTATGAACGAAAATAAGAAGAATAAAATATGAATAAAACATTAGTTTATTGTCTAATGTCATTTATCTCTGCATAGAAAAGTATGGGCAAGTGGCTAAGCCATCTCTATAGCTTCTACAACCACGTGAGCTTCAGCTTCAAAACCTCCCATGTTGGGATAAATGGTCCCAAAACAAATTATCAAACGTCCATATCCACAATAGTACTTAGTATATAGACTATATAGTCACTAGCCACCCTATCAATAAATAATCAATATAAGTAGATTTTTTAATAAAATACCATAAAATAATTTATGTTGCAAAGTATTACTAGAGCCGGGTATTTTACCCGAAACCCGAACCGAAATAGAACCGAAAAATTCAGAATCAAAATCGAACCAAATTTTTAAATAACCCAAATGAGTTTTATAATTTTTTACTATGGGTATCCGAATCGAACCGGTTTTTTTATTACATTCGGGTTTTTTATACCTATTCGGGTTTTAGTTGAGTTTCGGACCCAAATTATCCATGTTATCCAAAAAATACAAACCGTAAACCCAAAATACAAGACAAAAATTTTAATTACCCAAAAAACCGAACAAACAAATAATTTTGTTTCATATCGGATATTGGTAAAAAAGCAAAACCCGAACCAAAATATATTCGGTTCCTAGTTGGATCATATGTTGTCGTATCCGAAAAATTCAGAACCCGAACTACCCAAACCGAACCCCAACCAAAATTTGAATGTTCATCCCTAATTATTACACACTTTTAATTATTTTAAATACTATGAAATTTTTTTTTCAAATATCACAAACATAAAATTATTTTTAAAAGTTTATGATTTTCTTTCCGTTCACTAACTAGAATTTATGATTTAATTTCGAAGAGTTTCGATTTTAGTTTTGCGATTTAATAATTTAAATTTAAAACTATGTTAAATTTTTAGTACTTTTAATTAGACAAAAAATTCATAATATTTTTAGAATAATTGGATCTATATTGTATTTTTGTATCTAACACTATAAAATGATATTTCTCAATCCATTCAGTTCCCAGTACCCATACTGCCATACATTAACAGTTTCAACATTATATATATATATATATATATATATATATATATTAGTTATAACATATATAATATATTGTATATCACTACAAATTAAATCCATAGATATGTTTGTACAGATAGATATATATAAATCAGCATTGTGTATGAATAAAGTTTGAAGTTATCTGTATCTCACTATAAAATATGATTGAATAGAAAAAAAAAATATGGAAAAATGATTTTGTTGGTCCATAAAAACATTTATACATAATGTAATGTTTTCGTGATACCCATTCATATTTTCGTAGTTTCAGCATCCCAACGACAATGACCTCATTAAATTACCCGAATATAAATAAATTTTGAGTGCTTGTGAAGTGCGAAAATGTATTTATAAATAAATATTCACACAAACAAAATATTAATATAAAAAAATATATATATTAATATATATGCATGTACACATGCAACAATAAATATATCTAACAAATTGAATAATATTTTAATTAATTTCCTTGTCATCTTAGCCATTCTTGAACTTGTTTCTTTATTAGTTTTATTTTCCTGATATAATAATCTTTTTTTTATCCACAATATAATAATTATAAATAAAAAATTTGGAAGGTACATAATCCAATTCACCCAAAAAAAATTACAGTTGGGATTTTTTTGCTTTATCAATCTCGTCTGTTTGAAACTTCAACTTGGTATTAATCTGTTATCGTGATTTCGTGTTTTCAGGACTAATATATCATGTTGTATAACTCTCTTTTAGAGAGTATACTCATTTCAACGTGAATCGAGTTCGTGATTTTCTAAATTATTACGTTTTCACAATCTAGGAGATTAACCACTATGCCAACTTATTGTTCGTTTGGTTTCAATCTTGAGTCTTGTCTTAATCTTTTTTTGATATATTCATATTTGTTAATATTATGTTTGCACTCTTTTTTAGATTCCTATTCCATATTTTTATTTATTTTTACTGGCTTAGTTTTCAAGAATATGTGTAAATATTGTAGCTATTTATTTCTCATGGTAATCAATATAATTATGTTATAATCTTGAATTCTCTTTTAATAACCTAAAATATGCTATCGTGATTTGGTTTCTTAGGAATCAATCCATCTTAAAGTCATTAAGTTTAAATCTTGAATCTAGAATCTTGCATTAATCATATTAGTATATTCATTTGTGAATTAAATAATTTGCATATGAGATCATTAAATTTTTAAATGGATTAAAAAATGAGAGTTGAAAGATACATAGAAATATAAAATGTACAAATCATAGGTTAACTATTTACAACATAAAATATATATTTTAGGAGCACATGCAAGACATAGTGAAATTAGATATATATCATCATATATTCAAAAGATATTAAATAGATATTCGTTGTTCAAAAGTTTTGTGTCTCGATTTATCCTTTCACCATCCATCCATGCTCGAAAATAAATAGGATTCGACATATTTTCTCAAATGTATGTGTTTAATGTATGATCAATCAAAGTGGAGTGGTCTGATTATATAGATGTTATAAGTGACAATTTAGTGATGGATATGTCCGTCAGTAAATACGAATATAACCGTTGACAATGTTTTAAATCAGCTATTTAATACCGGTCAAATTTACTGAAGATTATGTGATGGATTTGTGACATATTTATTTCAGTAATAAACCGTTAGAATATCTGTTAGTTATTACTGACATATCGACTTCTGTAAGTAATTACTGTCAGGTCAATTTTGCCGATGGTTTCTTGTAATGTGAGTTAGTATATATATTTGTGAATGATGTAATTTGCATAAGAGATAGTTAAATTTTAATTGGATAAAAGAATGAGAGTTGAAAGATACATTTCAACCCCAACGATACAAAGAAGTATAATATGTACAAATCATAGGTTAACTATTTACAACAGAAAAAATATATTTTAGGAACACACACAAGACACAGTGAAATTAGATATATATCATAATTCAAAAGACATTAAATAGATATTTGTTGGTCAAAAGTTTTGTGTCTAGATTCATCATTTCATCATCTATCCATGATCGAAAATAAAGAGGAATATATATATTTTCTCAAAATGTATGTGTTAGGTGTGTAATCAATGAAAGTGGAGTGGTCTGATTATATAGGCATTATAAGTGACGGATTACTGACGGATATGTCCGTCAATAAATACGAATATAAACGGCTATTTTATACCTGATAAATTTACTGACCGTATGTGACAAATTTATCCGTCAGTAATAATCCGTCAGAATATCTGTCAGTTATTACTGACATATCGACTTTCGTCAGTAATTACTGACGAATAACAGTTTGTCAGTCTATCCGGTCAGTTTTGTCGATGATTTCTTGTAATGCGCGTTAATCATATTAGTATATATATATATATATATATATTTGTAAATTATGTAATTTTCATATGAGATAGTTAAATTTTTAAATGGATAAAAAAAAATGAGAGTTGAAAGATACATTTAAAACCCAAACGGTACATAGAAATATAAAATGTACAAATCATAACTTAACTATTTACAATATCAACAAAAAAGTACTTTAAGAGCTCACACATGACACAATGAAATTATATATATATATATATATATATCATAATAAATTCAAAATACATTAAATAAATTCGGTGTAAAAAAAAAGAGAGAGTAAATTTTGCACATGCAACACACATAGTTTCTTAACTACCTTTCACCAAAAGTTCAAAGCAACATAAATTTTTGAAATTTGATTTAACCTAATAATAGGCTCCTTAGGTTTATTACATAAAAAGTCAATAAAGAATCAAAAATTTTCAGAGGATATGTTTCAGAGACTCTAATGTAAATCTAGTGTCGGTCATTGTCCAATCGGTTTTGGTCTGTTAGGTCACTGTTCAAGGCCATGCCTCATCACTGTTTCAAGCTTTGGTCTGCTACTGTTTTACTGGACCATCTAATATAAAGTTACTAAATGCAAAAACCATATACTATCTTTGAGTAGTTCAACTAAATATCATGCAATTTTAATGATAGTAAATTTTTAAAAGTAACAGTTAAAGTTCTTTTTTTTTTAAATACCATTTCAAATTATTTCAAAACTACTAAAATTTAGAATAACTAAAAAACTTCTAATTTAAACTCTACTTCCCCTAAAATTGAACTCTAACTTATTCAAAACTAAATTATAATTTTTGGCTAGTGAAATCAAACCCAAAAATTTTAAATTCTAAACCTTTTAAATTCTTTTTTTTTTATGACCCTGGTATCCGGAGTCTCGAAAGACTCCGACAAGGTCCAAAGCGTCCTCAGTCACCGAGAGTATCCAAAAGGGCCACCGAAATTCACTCCATCTTAATTGACGGTGACCGGGATTCGAACCCAGGTGGCGGAACTCACAGCCGTGAACCCTTTACCACCAGAGCTAGAAGGTGCGGTTAAACTTTTTCAAGCCCGATATTTTTGAAAGGATGACATTATAACGGTATTTTCTTGAATAATTGGAAATTTGTGACATTTTCGAAACATGAATTTAATTTTGTGAAATTACTCTTTTAATTATTCTAAAAAATATTATTATGTTGTTGTTCTTAAAATATCATAGCCATAAAATTAAATTTTTAAAGTTTATAATCTAATTATTTTGGATTTGAGTTTGCTAATTAGAATTTAAAGTTTTGTTTTTAAGGATTTAAAGTATTTCAAGGGATTTAGGATTTAAGTTTAAAATTTTTAAAATTATTTTAAATTGTGCAACTTTTGAATAATTGATAGTATATGATATTTTTGGAACTAAAATTAGATTGAAAGTAATTTTGAAAATCCCAATGAGAAATACGTAACATAGTGTATATCGATCTTTTGCTTTTAATCACTGCATAATTCCGAAATGTTATGTCTCAAATTTAAAGATCTTAACATATAATAAAAGTAAGAAATAAACATTTTTCCCTCTCTCTCTTCTTCTCTCTCCTTTCTCTCTAGATTTTGAAACCGGTAAAGAAGAAGAGAACGACGGCATACGGAAGCCCACGATCTCCTTCTTCTAATCACAATCGGCGTGCACCGTGCTCTCCGAGCTCACCGGTGAGACCAGCGACGGCGAACTCTATTGATTACAACTTTCAACCGAAACCTTCTCCTGCATGCAAAAGTCTTCCACTCCAATTTCACTGGCGCTGTCGAAGAAGGGAAAAGAATCGGTGCGGCAAAACAGATTCGGCCAGATCTGTACGCAAGCGCACTGCACAGCAGACCACACGGTCCAGGGAAGAGGAACCTCAAGGTGAGCTGGTTCTAGAAGATTGGAAGTGAAAAAGGCGTCGTCAGCGGTGGTTCTGTGAGGACAGTGACCACCGTCTTTCGCCGCTACACCAGATTTGAAGATTTTTGGTACCGCCCTCACCTTGCCAGACACCTATTCCCCTTTCTCGAAACTGGTGGAGGCGCGATGAAGACTTGGCTATGCTTCCTCTTCAAATTGATGGTCTCGGAGGGTGGCGCTGGCGGCCTCCTTGGGGCTATCGTCGGGTCGTCGGACGTTATCGGCGGCATCTGCAGCTGAACGGCGGCGACGGATTAGGGTCTGGTTTTCAAACCTAATCCAAGACTCTAAAGTTTTATGTTATTGGGTTCGAAATAACATGAGTCTAGAAGACTAAACCGAAATTATAGTATTGGACTTTTGTATTGTTTTGATTGAGCCTTTTAGATTTAAAAATTGTAATTGAGCTATTCTAATTCTATATAAATTTTTAATAGAATAACCTTTATCGAAAAGAAAAAAAAAATCTTAACATATAATGGTCATTATATCGTATATACTCCATGTGTGGCCTTGTGAGGAAGTTAAGTGGAAAAGTAAATGCGTCCATTTAATTATCATTGGGTGAATGAGACATGAGTTCATGAGTGTATAATCATTTTTTGAATGGCGGAGACAATTGACTTAGGATTAAATGGTTTAAAAAATTACTTTTACAATTATTACTTAATAGAATTTTATTTTTCAAATTATAGATCGATTTAATCAATCACTGATCTAGAAAATATTTTTATTGAGATTGTTAGGGTTTTTGTTTGCAAGATTCAATCTTAAACTTGTGCAAAAAATAAAAAATACAATGATTTAACGAGTTTCCGGCCTTTAACCGGTACGTCTCGCGTGGAACAGTATGATAATTTGCAAAAGAATTATCATATTGTTCATTAGTCTTTCGTAGACACAACTTCTTCTGATTTTCCAGATTCTTCCGCTGATGAAGAATCTCCACCTAGAGCTGATACCTCCATAGTTTTAGAACTATTTGGACTAGGTCCTTGAATTAGATTTTTACTGAATGTTACCTTCTTTGACATATTCCTTCTAATTCATTTATCAGCTATAGAAACATTCACTTCACCCTTAACTGCAACACCTTCTCCTTGTACCATTGTCCCTTGTAGGTAGTATAAGCCATTATGACACTTTCCTGATATCACTTTCTGCCCCTTTTTGTAGAATATAACTACAAAATTTTTCTCCCTTATACATGCATCCATTCTTTTCTAACTGTCCGTAAAAAATCAAATTTCTACTTATAGTAGGCATGTATCTAACCTCTGTTAGAATGACCACAAAATCATCTGGATTTACTATCTTAATTTTTCCAATTCCCTTAACTTTACTGTGAGTCATATTTCCCATCAAGACTTTTCCACTATCAAATTCATGTAAGTCAAATAGAGATTCTCTATCTGGTGTCATATAAAAAACGCAACCAGAATCCATAACCCATTCCCTCTTAGTATCATGAAAACTTGCTGAAAAAACCATTGGTTCTTTTACAGTGGCAACAATGTTTGAAGAATGATCAAATCTCCTCTCAAGACATTTTTTCTTCCAATGTTCTTCCTTACTACACACAAAACAACTTTTATCACCTTTGTTGTATTTCTGTCTTGACTGTAATTGTCCTCTATGATTAGACCTTCCATCTTGAGACTTACTTCTGCCCCTTGACTCAACATACAAGCCTTCACCTGATGATTTAAAATTCTGGTCACTTTCAGCCAACTCTCTCTCCTTAAACTTTGCAGCTCCTGTTACTTCATTCAAGGTGAGTGTGTTTCTACCATACTTGAGAGTTTCCTTGAGTTGATCATACTTGTTAGACAACAAACTCAACAACAAGATTGCTTGAACTTCTTCCGACACTTCAACTCCTAGATCGTTTATTTACGAAACTAGCTTAAGAAAGTCATCCACATTCTCATCTATACTTTTTGAGTCAATCATCTTGAAAGTATAGAACTTAAGTTGTAAATAAATGCGATTAAACAAAGAAGTCTCTGAGTATAATTTGTCCAAAGTGGACCACATTGAAGCTGATGTTTCACAATGCTTGATCTTTCTTTAAACTTGATTTCCCATGTTTATGATGCTTTCTCTGATTTTTCAAGTTCCTTCGGATTAATGCCCTTATCAGCACCATCTTCTTTCTCACCAAGATCCTTCGATAACTTCTCATCTATCAAGATGTCTTTTAAACCTAAGACACCAAAATGAGCCAGCATACGAACCTTCCAAAAAGAAAACTCTGTCCCATTAAACTTGTCAACTTCGTACCTTATAGTTTTCATGTTGTCACTGTTAAGATTCATCTAACACTCCTTATCCAACATTGCGCTCTGATACCACTTGTTAGGATTTTTGTTTGCTAGATTCAATCTTAAAATTGTTCAAGAAATAAAAGACACATCGATTTAACGAATTCCCGACCTTTAACTGGTACGTCTCGTGTGGAATCTCTCCAAAAAAAATCCACTAGATTAAAACCAAAGGTTTTACAAAGTATCTCACTCTCTCTAACTCTTTGTTACATGGACTTCAAAGAGAAGAGAACAATTCAGAGACACAAAAAAACTTGCAGAACACACATACGTCTAGGTTTTCAGTTGCTGCCTCCTCACCTCTGACTTGTAGTCTTTTCTTAATATATACTTGCATATATTAATTAGGGCTTTTCTTGATATAAACCCAATTAAACTCTTCTTTATGCAAATTGTATGTTGAAGAAACTCAAACTATTTTGGTCCAATGCAAACATGTTTTTGGTTTTGGTCTTGGTCAAATTCACAGACATCATAGTAAAAAAATACATACACAAATAATAATATATACTATTATAATGATAGATAAAAGTTTATATAAATTAATAAGGTCATTCAAAAGTCTTAACACATATTTATTAGGGTCGAACTCTAATTTTACCTAAATATTTCATCAAATATAAATAATTTGGTACTAATAATGATTAATATATTAATATTAATTTTGATTAAGTTAGTTGACACCATTGTGTCATACTTGAATACGCCCCTGGATCTAATCCTGGAAATTTTTGGATTACAAGCAAAACTCAAAACTGAACATGTTGGTTGTTAAATGGTTGCATCAAGGATGCCAATCAACATTAGTCTAATGTTTTTCCCTTAAAAATTGATTTAAACATCTTTAGTTCAAATCCCTTAAGTAAGCATTTAATGTAATATGTTCTCGTTCTCAATAATATGTTGTACTCCTTCCGTATTAAATTAACAATTTTTTAAAGTTTTTGGCATATATTAATAAAACACGTAATTAATACATATGTTTATGTGCTAAACAACTTTCAATATCTATTAACCAATAGTTTTTCAATGATTTCAATCAATATCTCTTAAAGTTTACAATGTTCTAAAATTAATACATAAAACTACTTAGAAATTGGTGAAAATCAATCTTTTTGAAACAAATTTTTTTTTAAAACATCAAACATTTTGATACGGAGGGAGTAAGAAAAAAAAAGACGTATGCATCAAGGATTAGATATATCATATATGGCTGGACATTTTACCCGAAACTTGAAATTTGAATCGGAACCGAAACCGAACTGAAATTTCAAATAATCCGAATTGGTTTTATAGTTTTTAATATGGGTACTCGAACCGAACCATACCCGAACAAAAATCTGAATGGGTACCCAAAAATCCAAATATATTTATATATATAAGTAATTTTTATAGGGTAATTCAGATTTGTTGGTTGTATTTTGGGTTTTGTTGTCTACGTAATTTGAGTTTTAGTTTGGTTTTGGACTCAAATATCCAAATTATCGATGTTACCCCAAAATAAAAATCGTAAGCCCAAAATAAAAGACAAAAAATCCAAATTATCCAAAAAACCGGATAAAAAAATTGGTTCCATATCGGGTTTGGTAAAAAAATAAAACCTGACCCAAACCCGAATAAATCCGATCCGAACTCGGACCAAAAGTTACCCGGTTCTTATTCAGGTCCTATTAGTCAGACCCAAAACTTTGAAACTCGAATTACCCGAACCGAAACCCGAATGCCATAATATAATTTGCTTTTTTTATCATAAAAAATAATATAAATTCTTTATAGATAAAACCTAACAATTAATGACATTATGGGCTTTAGCTTTCACCATAGGGCCCATATACAATGGATCCACACAAGCATATCCGTATGCATTTGATCTAATACTTAAACATGAACTATATTAAATGTTAAAGGTGTCACTTTGACCCCATAAAAACAACAACCATGAGTAATCCCATACTAGAATGAGCTTGCCCAAACGGGTGCTTTGACTATGTTTTGTGTGTTCTCATGCATATGAACACAACTATTTGAAGCTTTGATGTTTTTTTGTTTTCTGACCCTAATGTTTGGAATCGGTTTTTAAACTCTGCAACATGTAATACAAAACCTTTATTTTTGTCACTAATACAAAACCTATAAACGTATTGTTCAAAAATTAATCGCTTTCTGTTTTTGTTTTTTTTGTTTTTTTTGTTCAAGGGTTTTTAATTAAAAACATAGATATTACACCACAAATATAAACACCCAATATATCATAGTCTAACCTAAAAACTCAAAACAAAAGCCTAACTAATACAATTAAAATCGGATTGTACTCACTAAAGCCCAGTTAGGCCCGAGCTCAAATGGCAAAATTATAGTTACTTGGAAGCACTGAAGCAGAACGTCTCAGCCGCCGCCCCCATTGACTATGCTGTGAACACCACCAAATCAGGATCTCTGGTGGCCCAACGGTGGTTCTGAAATAGAGACGACTCAGGACCGTCGATTTTACCCACCGGAGAAAACATTTTGGAGAAGAGAGAAAACATATTTGGAACATTACCGCGGCGGAATTGAGGAAAAGAAGTAGATTTTCGATGGATAAAAGAAGATTCAAGCGGCTTCGGTGACGATTTAGCCGCGACTCCAACCGTCGACATCCCCACGCCTCCGGTTAAAAGATGAGGTCTCCAGAATCTCCGCCGCTTGAATCACATTCATCTTGAGATTCTTTCTTCCAAACCACACCGCTCCTTGTGCAAATCGCCGTGACTTCCTCCACCTGAGATACATCACCTATTTATTTTTTTCCGCCGACCGTCTCGCCGTGATTCAGAGAAAAAAATAGGTAGAAGGCTGAGGATAATTGGCGAAGGCGATGCATGCACCGAAAGCACGTCGGTGCTGAGCTCACCGGTGTGCCCGGGGTTACAGTGCGTCGGTGTTGTACTCAGCAGACGATCGTAGTGGTCTCCATACTCTCTGCCGCTCATGCTTTTCCTGATATATCTCAACTAGAAAAAGAGAGAGATGTGAGAGAAACCAGAAATGAAAGTTTGATTCAAAAAAAAAATAATTGTTATTTTTGGTATTTTTCTAATTCTATAAATATTTTCTAATAACAATTTAAAATAAATTGCTATTAGAAAATATTTATAGAATTAGAATTACAAATCTAAAAAAAACAAATTTAATAAAAATGTCTTCATTAAAAAAAAACATAATTTAGTAGATCATTATTTTTTTTGTTTTACTTAAAATATTTTAATTTACTATATAAAATATATATAATAAAAAACTAATTTTTTCTATTTTGCATGGGACCCAAAAAAAATTTTTTTGATAAAATTTTTATTTAATAAATCCAAATGTAGCCCGTTACAATCTAAACAGCCCAAAAAACAAATCTGATAACAAACTCAACCCAACAACTAGATTCAGCATGGGCTTTCTAGAGCCCAAAACCGGCCCGGGCCCAGAGATGGAACTAAAGAAAACCCTAATTCTAAAAAGAGAACCCTTGAAGAACCTAGCCGCCGCCGACTTCTGCGAATCCGCCGGTGCTGCCCCGCCGGCGACCCAGCGGCGGCGCCGAAGCAGCGAAGAGACATCACCTTCTTCGCCACCCACGCAGGTAACCAGTTTACAGTTGGAAGGAGGAGCCTGGTTCGATGATTCCACGACGAGTTTGGAGGTGAGAGGGTAGTTTTCCGGTGGATTTCAGGGACGGGATGAACCGCCTTTGGGCTTGGTTTGGCGACTCCTCCCGGCGACGACGGTCCCCGCGCCACAACCGAGAGATCGACGCTTCTCTTTCCGCAAACGAGTCAACCCGGAAATCCAACCTTGAGGTCCTCTTCTCCTTGCTCACCGACCTCCGTGCATTTGTGCTGCGGCGGAGCTGGCCTGTTCCACCACCACAAAGCTTCTTCAACCTCAACCGATGCCTTTGTGAAAATAGTTGAAAGGGGAGATTGAGATCTGAGATGAAATCGGGTGAAAAGAAGAACGGGGAGCTCGCCGCCTCTGGATTTCGACGGCGAGCCCGGGGGTCGCGGAGCAAGTGGAGAGGCTCGGGAGAGGCGGTTGTGGGCTTCCGTACTATCCCTTCGCCGTCTCTAGGAATCTCCGATATGAGTTATCAGAGAGAGAATAGAGAGAGAACGAATAGAGAGAGGAAGTTGTATCTAACCCAAAAGAATTTAAGATGATCCTCCTATTGTTTCTTTCTAAATTATCGTTTAAAATGTTTATAATTCATATAATTGAAACAAAATCGTACGTCACATATCACATGGTTTCAAACTTTCAGTTTCTTGTTTAGTATTTTCTTATAACAAAATTAGAAAGTCATCAAAAGTAAATATTTGAATATTCACAAAACTCATTGGTCCAACCAAAAATTAACAACCACGTGAACCAATTTGACAAAAAAAACAGATCATCTTATTAATCCAACGGTCAGTAACATTCTTCATATCTATACGCTAAAACACCTGATTATTACTCAACTTCCGACAAAAGTTGTACTTTGGTTATATCCACTAAACTCAAAACGACTTCGTATCTTCTTCCTCTCTCCTCGGATCTCTGTTTTTTTTTTTTTTTTTTTTTTTTTTTTTTTNCTCCCATTTCTCACAAATGTGTTATCTCTTTGTGTAAAAGTTTAAACTTTTCGAGCTAATTCATCTCTACACCAATTATTGTCTCTCTTCGATCCATCTTTAAGTAATTCTCCATTGGATTCTGAAGGTTTCTCTAACTGATCAGGTCTCTGTAAGTGCTTGAATCTTCTGATTAGGGCTTTAGATAAAGCTTGCGACTTTTCTACAAATTGAATGATGTTAATCTAATTTAGTGTAAATTTGATTTAGGTTAGGTCAAAGTTATGGATAAGGAGAAATGTTCTGAACCTTCTAGTGGAGGTGGAGGTAGAGGTCTTCCTCCTCAATCATCAAGTCGTTACTCTGCATTTTCATCAAATGAAATTAGTTTAGATGCTAACAGATTTAGCAATGATATGACCCGAATGTCGGATAATCCATTTAAGAATCATGGTCATCGTCGAGCTCATTCAGAGATTCTTACACTACCTGATGATTTAACCTTTGATACTACTGATCTTGGTTTAGTTGATGTTGTTGCTAATGTACCTTCTTATTCTGATGATACTGATGAAGACTTACTAAATATGTATCTTGATATGGATAAGTTCAATTCTTCTTCGGCTACATCTTCTTCTTCTCAAATCGGTGATGAGCCATTAGAATCTGCTTGGAGGAATAGATTAGGCTCGAGTGGTAGCTCTAGTGAAAGACCGAGAATTAGGCATCAACATAGCCAATCAATGGATGGTTCAACTAGTATTAAGCCTGAGATGCTTATGTCCGGGAATGAAGACTCTAAGAAAGCTATATCCGCTGCTAAGCTTTCTGAGCTTGCTCTCATTGATCCGAAACGTGCTAAAAGGTAAAATCTGAAACGTTTGTTGTTTAATCGTTGGCGTGCTAATCCTGTTGTATCATTTGATAGGATATGGGCAAATAGGCAATCTGCTGCGAGATCGAAAGAAAGGAAGATGAGATACATAGCGGAGCTTGAGAGAAAAGTACAGAATTTACAAACGGATGCGACATCTCTTACTGCTCAATTGACTCTCTTACAGGTTGGTTGAATCATTCTTTAGGCCATGCCGAAATCTAGAGTTTATGTGTTTAATCGTGTTCTCTGTTGTTCCTGCTGTTCAGAGAGATACAAATGGTATGAGTGTTGAAAACAATGAGCTGAAGTTGCGAGTACAAACAATGGAGCAACAAGTTCACCTGCAAAATGGTTAGGATCTTTCGTATAAGCTGCTTTATCGTATTTATCCGCTGGACTTGATCATTTCTCTTCTTTATATTTTTTCAGCATTGAATGATGCACTGAAAGAGGAAGTCCAGCATCTTAAAGTAATGACTGGTCAAGGTGTTTCAAATGGTGGATCAATGATGAACTATGGTTCATTTGGATCAAACCAGCAATTCTTTCCCAATAATCAGTCGTCGCACACTAGTTTAGCCGCACAACATTTCCAGCAGCTCCAGATCCATTCACAGAAACAGCAGCAGCAACAACAACAACATCAGCAATTTCAATTTCAGCAACAGCAGCAATTGTATCAGCTTCAGCAGCAGCGGATTCAACAGCAGGAACAACAAAGCGGCATCTCAGAGCTGAGAAGGCCTATGTCTTCTTCGGGTCAGAAAGAGAATGTGATATCACCTGATCTTGAGGCTCCTTCGACAAAAGACGTATGATTGTAGACTGTGTTAGTGTCCAAACTAGTGAGGAACTCTTGGAAGATCTCCTTTCGTATTCCAGTTCCAAAGCCCCGGCGATTTCAGATCTGTAGTCTTTTAACCATATTCAAATTCTTTTGTTTCTCCTATTTGTTAGTGATGTGATTTCAAAAGTTGCATTTGGTTTTGGCTTTGAAGCTTGTTAGGTCTGCAAAAAATCTTAGATTCATGGATTCTATAACAATACATTAACAATAATTACAAAGAGAAATGAGTTTTGCAAGGACATGGATTACAGATTTATGGACTAAACAATCTTATGGTAGAGAACAGAACTGAACTAGATCAAACAGAATCATCTTTCAACAACACTCATCTCCTGCAACAGCAAATCGAAAACTCTCATGTTGCTATGGAAGACTAACCTTCTTTCCATGTTTTGCTGGTGTTGAAGCAAGCCTTTTTTGTATTTACATGACAATGCTAAGCATAACTGCTTCCTTGCAAACTTTCGATTCGTCCTGTGTATTAGCCTTTGAGAGAATCTTTCAAAGAGAATGGAGGAAACGAATCCTATTATGAAACATGAAATCACATTTTAACACAGGCACTTTTCCCCGGATTTGTAAATACTAAAACATTATGCTTACTTTGCCTTTCTCTTCGGTTAAGTATTGTCTAGCGACAGTCACCTGTTGTATGAGCCTTTCCATTGGCGTGTAGCTTGGTTGGTTTGAATGTTCTGGAAAGAAGTGAAAGTAGAATTAAAACTTGTGATTTGTAAAGGTCACAGGAGGCCAGTTTTTCTTGGACACTGACCAAGAATTGTGCGGTTCAGATTCTCCGCAACTTGTTGTCGGTATTCAGAGCTCAAAAGATAGAACATTGGGGATTTCTCTGGTTCTTTATAAGCCAACAAAGCCATTACGTCCTGTCTTAGGAAAATAGACTCCTTTCATTTGGAAGAACCAAAAATACTCTGTTAATACAACAAAACTAGATTCAAACTTACCTCAAGCTTTTGTACATAATTTTGGACCTTCCCAAAAGGAGCCATTCTTGTCTGAGAAAATTCAATAGCTCCTGTACTGCACATGCAGAGAATCGTTTTTAAGATTCAAGACACCAACAAACCTGAGTTACTTAATGGGAACTAATCATAAATTCTCACCACTGCTCAGCACAAACTAGCTCCACAAAATGAAGGCATAGAAGATCAAAGTACAAATCCTTGTTTTTCTCAAGCAAGTCTTGTGCTAGTTGTTCAGTTAATTCAACAGCTTTTAACGGCTTCCTCTCAAGTATAAAATGTATTATTTCTGAACATTAAACAATCAATCAAAAACATATAACCCCAAAATTCTCAAGCATCATTAACAGCAGGTCAATAGATACTCACGTTTTCTTTTCTCCATATTATCGCGATCAATTGTAGGTTTCTTTATTCCAGTACAATAAGCAAAAGCATCAGCAGTTTCGTTGAAACAGTTGTGCAGAAGATATGACATTACAATGTTATGAATATCATTATCATCAACAACCTGGTTGACAGAGAAAAGTCTTGACTTAAGAGATATGAACACACAGTTTTCAAATTCAGATTACCACACCAATGGAGTGTAGTACAACTTCCAATTATGAATAAAAGGATAACAAATTTGCACACCTTTCGTACCCCTAAACATTCAACTAGGGATGGGCTTTCAGATATTCGGTTCGGTTTCAGGTAGCAATCATTCGGTTCCGGTTCTTTCGGATCCTAGATTTTAATACCCAATCGGTCCTATTGAAAGTTTCAGTTCGGTTCTCATCGATTCCGGGAAGGTTCGGTTCTATGTTAGAGGAACCGGAAATTACCCCGAATTTTCAATTCCAAACTGGTTCCGGGTATTTCAAACCCGAAAATGACCAAAATTACCGCAAAAACCAAAAAAAAAAAACCCGTAAAACATGTACAATTACCCGAACTTAATTTAAATACCCGAAATTAGTTTAAAATATACTAAATAATCTTAAAATACCCTAAAAACTATTCAATGCAACAAAAAAATCGGTTCTATCCATCGGTTCTCGGTTGGGTTCCGGTTCCTATCCGATAGCCATTGTTCTTCATCTCAGGAACTATCGGGTAATTTGGGTTGAACCAGAACTAATCCAGAAACGTTTTTTTTCGGTTCTTCGGTTCCGATTTTTTTCCCAGCCTTATATTCAACATAACCTCCATGGCCATTTACTGAAACAAGAACTGATTTCTTTTGTACTTCAATGAGCAAATGTATACACTAATAAACCAATACTTGAATAAGCAAATACACACATGATTGATTCAAGATTATACAGTGAGAGCATCAGAAACAAAGTCTCTGAGTAATCATAGTAAGAGTCACCAATACACAAAACAATCCTATCAAAAACCTTGAATAATCCATAAACCAATCGATTGAAAGCAGTCTGATCACTCTAGAAAAATCTGATCATTCCAAATTTGAAGCCTTGAGAGAACTCATAGACAATTCAAGCAGATAGAGAAGTTAGAATTACTTACGATGTGTTCGAATTGACGAGGATCCATATTTATACAAAAGATCGGAGTAATGCTCCGGTAAATCTAATTGACGCCGATGCGAGAAGAAGATTGTGATTCTCCGACGGCGCGAGTGGAGATGGCAAATTTGGATATTTTTCTCCACAAATTTGGATATTATTATTTTTTAATGTTTTTTTTTTCATTTTTTCATTTTTTTTTTTTTTTTTTTTNATCAACTACGTAAACAAGAAAATTAAAAAACAATTGAGTGAACTTGTTTAATCCACCAAGATAAGTCTGAGCCAACGAACGAAGGTGAAGCTACGGTTCCGTTTCCTTGCTTCGCGTGCGAAGAGATCTGCATGAGTATTTGATGTTCGTGGGCAGTGGAGGAACTTGACCTCCGGGTATCGTCTTCGGTAACTATCCACGTCATTCAGTTCTGAAGCGAAAACCAGCCACTCTGAAAGGATTGATAACATAGAGATGAGCTCTTTTGAATCCGTAAGGAAGATATCACACTGACAGTTTTTCCGTAGCAAACTCTGCATAACTCAAAGCAAACTCAGAAACTCCACATGAAGTGGGGAAGAACCCCGAAAAACATCCCGGGAGCCCATAACGATAGTATTCCCTAGTGTGCCCTTCAGGATCCAACCTAAACCATAGATTGGGTCATCCTTCATCCAAGAACCATCCACAAAACAACAAATGGCGTCGTGTGAGAGGGAGTGTGGAGTTATTCTTACCGCCCCCTCTCTATCCCCTGTAAGGGGTGAGTCAGCATCGTTATAAGCATAACTCCAATCAGAAGCCTCCTTCAAGGCCAGAGATATGATATCCGAAGGGTCCCATAATCTCTCATTAAACAGTTTATTATTCCGTACTTACCAGTTAAACCATAGGATCCAGAGGAAGAGATCCTTGGAAGGAGAAATAACATTTGCGCAACTGGCATGAGAATAAAGATATTGGACGTTTTCCAATAAGTTTGAAGTTGGGAAAATATCCGTACTTGTCGGAATGGATGAAATAGCCCACGTTTGATAAGCTGGTGGGCAAATAAATAGAGCATGATTAACTGTTTCTTCTTTCTGTCCGCAACGGGTACAAAGACGATCCATTCGTAAATTTTTTGATACTAACTGCACATTAACTGCCAATGCATCAGAGAGAACCTGCCATAAAAAATGTTTAAGTTTTTGCGGTGCATGTCGATTCCAAACTTCTTCATTTTTCATTTTATAAAATAAAACATTATTTTCGATTCTAAAATAAGTCACTTATTCGGTATTAATTCATGGAAGTCCCTACCATCGATTCACACCAGAACGAGGCTTGAGACAAGGTGATCCTCTATTACCTTATCATCCATTACATTCGGCTCTAAGGTTTTTGCGCATACCCGGACTTCTTTACAACGACTTTTAAGCATCCCTAATATCGGCGGAGGAGGCAAATACCTCGGCCTACCAGAGCAATTCACCCGTCGAACTACTGACATGTTTACATCAATACCACAGTTCGAAATAACTTGTTGGGTCGGCAAACGTGATTTCTTTCGCAGGCTGGGAAAGAAGTTTTGATCAAAAGTGTGGGACTAGCTATGCTTATCTATTCCATGAATTGTTTTGAATTACCAAAATCCATTTGTAATGAGATTGCTAGAATGTTATCCAAGTTCTGATGGGGAATACAGAAGAAAAACGAAAATTGTCTTGGTTTTCTTGGCAACGGTTATCACAATCAAAGAGAGATGGGGGATTTGGTTTTCGAGAATTGCATCGGTTTAACCAAGCTCTACTTGCGAACCAATGTTGGAAATTACTAGACATAACATATAGCTTACTCTATAAAATTCTTCAACATCGTTATTTCTATAAAACGAACTTCTTAGAGGCCAAGCGAGGTGTAAATCCATCTTACGGTTGGCGCTCTCTCTTGTTTGGTCGTACACTTCTATGTTCTAGACTTATAACCCGGACAGGAGATGGAAGAACTACCAAGATCAGTGATCCCATATTCTTTCAAGCTGGCCTGAACGACATCCAATTTTGATGCCTCATACGGATCATGAGTTGATGATTCATAGTCTCATTGATCCTCTCACTCGAGTATGGAATGAATCAGTTTTACAAAGATATATCCACCAGTCTCACCATCACCTAATCTACAAAATTTATCTTCCCTCTTAACCACGAAAGGACTCTTACATGTGGAGATTTACAAAGGATGGTCGCTATACCGTCAAATCAGGTTATTATAATTATGTGGATGTCAATTCTAATTCGTCATATGTTTCAAACTTACATATGCCAATTCCGTCTACACTTGCTGAGCTACTTTGGAAAACTTCAATTCCACCTAAGCTCAAACATTTCTTATGGCGTATTGGAACCAAATCACTGGCCATTTCTTTGAACCTTAATCATCGCCACATCCATGTGAATCCTTACTGTATCAGATGTTGCTCAGAATTCGAAGATGATATGCATCTCTTTTTCAAATGCCCTTTTGTATCCTCTATTTGGCGCTTTTCGGGTTAGAGATGGTTCGTTCTTTGATACACAATTTTAACATCCATGAAGCTTTATCTTGGCTACTTCAATCCTATCCCGCCTTTTGTGTTGATGCTTCTCAGGTTCTTCCCATATTTATACTTTGGAGGTTGTGAAAATTTCGAAACAGTCTCCTTTTCAATCATACTCATCAAGAACCGTCATGTGATACACAAGAATGGAAAAATTCGTTAACCCACCAGGCACAGGCTTCAAATTTGCATCAAAGCAAAACAAAACACTGGCATGCTCCTTCTACTCTTTATGTTGAATGTAATTATGATGCAAGACATCACGAAGGAGCAATACAATCAGGTATTGGTTGGATAATTCGCAATTGTCAAGGCAACATATTACATTGTGGATTAGGAAAATTTGAAGGTCGACTTACAATGGAAGAATCTTAACTCACGACTCTCATTTGGTCTATGCAAGCAGCTTGGAGTCTACGAGATAGGAATGTTATTTTTGAAAGTGATAACAAAACCATTGTTAGCTTATTAAATAAGTCGTCAACAACAAACCTTCGGCTCCAATTCCTAATTGATACAGTCATTCAATGGAAGCACACATTCGAGACAATTCAATTTATTCACGTTAAAAGAACTTCAAACTAACAAGGAGCAAGTGGCCTAGTGGTTTGCCGCCTCTGCTGCCTAGTTACCAGACCAGGGATCGAACCTGGCCGCTCGCAAAGCGAGTACATTTTCTCCTATTTATGGAGTATGGGTTACTGGGCCGGCCCATTGTGGTCCAAAGATTAATGTGACAAAAAAAAAAAAAAAAACTTCAAACTTAACTGCATATTTTTGTGGAATTATATTATAGATTATATTAAATTTGTAGAATTAATGGAATAAAAATATTTTTGTAATAACTTTTAAATTTTTAAAAAATGTGATACTTTGAAATTAAAATTCAAGAATACAATATTTTTGAAAATATCTACGTTGTTTTGCTAATACAAACATACAACCATATTCAACTGACTATGTCAATTTTTCTATATTTTAAATTAACCATTTAATTTTTTTTGTCACAGAAATTAGCCATTTAATCATTCGATAATTATTAGATAATGATCAACCATGTGAAAAGAAATAAAACAACAACAACAAAATAATTCTCATTTAAAGAATAAAATCAAAATGTCACTTTCCAAATTACGTGATGTCGTGAAACATTCTATTTCTAGGAGAGTCTCACTTTCTTGAACTCTGTCTCTGATTTGATTGATACCAAACTCCTTTTCTTCAAAAAATCCCATTTTTGTAGTAGTATTAAAAACCTTCTTTTTAAAAATTTACATAAAATAATAAATATCTAAAACTAAACGCAAGGCCGGTCTTGAGATTTTAAAAATTTCTAGAGGCCGCAATCGAGAATAAAAAATAGGCCAAAATTGTAAATTTTTTTAAAAATAGGCCGTTGTTTAACTAAAATTTTTAAATTAAAAAATGGCCGCAATGTTTGCTCTGTTTGAGCTCAGGACCGGTTCGGAGTTTCTAATCTAGTAATAAAGGGCTCATATATATGAGTTCCGCCACCTGATTTCGAATATCGGCCACCGTTAATTAATATGTGGTGAATTTCAGCGGTCATTATGAATGCCTATGACAACTGCGGATGCTTTATACCTAATCAGAATTCTTCAGAATTCCGAATACATCATTAAAAATGAATAATAATAATATTTGAAATTTGGAAAGATGAAGAAATGAGAAAGGAGAACCACAAAAAAAATGTGAGAGACACAACACAAGATTCCTCAAAAAAAAAAAAAAATCTCTTATCTTATTCTTCTCTCTTTATTCTTCACCACAAAATAACAATCTTTCTCTTCACCTAAATCTCTGTTAAGCTACTCATAGAAAGAGCCAACAAAGCAAACAAAATCTTAGATTTAAGTCTTCTTGATCTCTAAATCAAGAACAAGAAGAAAGAAGATGAAGATACAATGTGATGTATGTGAGAAAGCTCATGCAACTGTGATATGTTGTGCTGATGAAGCAGCTTTATGTCCTAAATGTGACATAGAGATTCATGAAGCTAATAAACTTGCAAGCAAACATCAAAGACTTCATCTTAATTCTATTTCAACTAAGTTTCCTCGTTGTGATATCTGTCAAGTAAGTGTATTAGATCTTTTGATGGTAGATTCATTGTTAATTCTTGATCTTATCTATTGTAAAATTAAGGTTTTTGGATCTTATAGAGACTGTTGAATACTTGTATAGGCCACTGGTTTGTTGTCGGTCTGAGTGTTCGAATATTCGGTTCGATTCTTTTCGAATTTTGGAGAATTGAGATACACAAGTTTATGATTCATTAAGTTATTTTCGATCTTATAGAGACTTTTGAATACCTGTATAGGCCTCTGGTTTGTTGTCGGTCTGAGTGTTCGAATATTCGGTTCGGTTCTTTTCGAATTTTGGAGAATTGAAATACACAAGTTTATGATTCATTAAGTTATTATTAAAAGTTTAGTTCGGGTTCAATTTATTTTCTAAATTTTTGGTTTTAGTTCGGTTTGGATTAGTTGGTCAAAAGATTTTGATATTTGTTCTTTCATATTTTTTTAGAGTACATGCTTGGTTTTTTATTTGATTTTTAACTAAAAATATCTAATAAATTTAACTAATATTCTATAATTTAAATATTTGTATGTCTAATAAATTATTTGGTGATGTTCAAGTTAGTTTTGATACTCAGTTTGGAATATAAAATTTTGGTTTGGCTAGCATCTGAATTCAGTTCCGATTATTCGGATAATAAATTTTGATATCGAATTCGAATAATTTTATAAATCGGTTCGGGTTACCAAATATTAGGTTCGATTTTTCGGATATTAGTTATTTTTTTCCGGTCTTTGTAACTTATACTATGTTTGTGTCTTGTAGGAGAAGACAGCTTTTATATTCTGTGTAGAAGATAGAGCTTTGCTTTGCAAGGAATGTGATGAATCAATCCATTTGGCTAATTCTAGATCTGCTAATCATCAAAGGTTCTTAGCCACTGGAATCAAAGTAGCTTTAAGCTCAAGTAGTTGTAGTAAAGAAACAATAAAGAAGCATTGTGAGCCTTCAAAAAATCAGCAAAAAGCTATTAAGATTCAAGTTGAAACCTCAAGCCAGCAACAAGCTTCTTCTGCTACTCCTCTTCCATGGGCTGTAGATGATTTCTTTCACTTCTCTGATCCTGAATTCTCTGATAAGGTTAGAGCTAAAGATTTGAGATTGAATTTCGTGTTGGAATCAATGTTTTGAAAACCGGACCGACTACCAAACCAGAAAAAATTTCGGGTTGTGGGTCAATTGGTGCAACCAGGTTCGATCGGGTTTGATTGTTTTAATAAAAATTTAGATATATATATATATATATATAATATATATATATATACAATTAGCAATAAAATAAAACTAAAACCCTTTTTGCTAATTTAGTCCATACAAATAATAAAATAATATAAATCGTAAATGAACAGTAAAAAAAACATAATATACGTCACAAAAAGCATAAAATGTTAAATCGTATTTTCATACATTATACATATTATACATATAGAAAAAATTGTTAAAGAAAAATACTAAACTGGGTTGAACCAACCCGGATATACCTCCAGTTCGTGGTTAAACCGGGTTCAACCGCCAGTCCGGTTTTAAAAACACTGGTTAGAATAATATGTTTCCAACTCAAAACCAATTGGTAGAAAGTGGTTTGATCCATATCCTTTATATTTTAGTTTATTTTTCATTATGTTTCGAATGTGGGATATTACATCTCTAAATACGCCCCTCGATAGTGGATCTCGTTTAGTCATTAGTCTTGTGCAGTTTAGGGCAAGAATAGAATGACCAACTTCGAATTAGGCTGCATAATGTAACAAACTCTGATACCATGTTAGGATTATAGATTTCCAACTCGAAACCAATCGGTAATGAGCGTATTGACTCATATTTCTCATATTTTAGTTTGTGTCATTTTATATTTCCGATATCATATCTCTTATATATTAGTTTGTGTCATTTTATATTATTACATCCCTAAATATCTTGATCTTTAAATTATTTGTTTTTGACATGTTCTTGTTTAATGTTTTAGCAGAAAGGACAACTTGATCTTGGAGAGTTAGATTGGTTTTCAGATATGAGTTTCTTGAATGATCAAATGAATCAAGAGACTCTTCCTGCAGCTGAAGTACCTGAACTTTCTGTTTCACATTTAGGTCATGTTCATTCATATAAACCTATGAAATCTAATGTTTCATACAAGAAACCAAGGTTAGAGATCAAAGATGATGAAGATGAGGAAGAGCACTTCATTGTCCCTGATCTTGGTTAAAAAAAACTTATATGTTTGTAGTCCATGTGTAGAGATTTCTCAATGGAGAAGTAAGAAAAAGAATGTAGAAACCTATTTTGCATAAAGTTGATGTGTGGAGTTGATGTTATATCTTTAGATACATCTAAGTTGAGTAAGCTATGTTAAGAGAGCTTATTACAATTTTTTGTGTTCTTTTTATTGTCTAAATCTCTGTTATATGTATGTATTTGAGCTTTGTTTATATGCCTCTTGCTTCTTTTATTCCATAATTGATCGAATAAAATCCAATCCATAATTAATTCTTATAATACTAGAATTTCACCCGCGTGTAACGCGGTGTTATGCTTTTACAAAATTATTTGATTTAATATAATATAATTTTTTGTACAATTATGTGTGTATTATCATATAATGAATATTTTACAATATTGTATGTTTTAGTTTATTGTTATATCATAATAATTGTTGTCATATATATATACATATCATATAATGTGAATTTCGGTTAGCAAAATAATTA
>OVBE01003260.1:0-27492 GCA_900406425.1 Iberis pinnata
CATCTCTTGCTGTGATTCATGCCAAAGACAGGGAAACATCTCAAAACGCAATGAGATTCCTCATAACTTCATTTAGTAAAGGTTTTTGATGTGTGGGGAATTGACTTCATGGGTCCTTTCCCTATGTCTCATAAGAATCTCTATATCCTTGTTGTTATTGATTATGTTTCTAAGTGGGTTGAAGCGATTGCTAGCCCCACTAATGATTCTAAGGTTGTGCTAAAGATATTTAAATCNTAGAGTCTTTGATGGTTTACTAAAGAAGCATGGGGTCAAACATAAAAAGGCTACACCATATCATCCTCAGACTAGTGGTTAGGTTGAAGTTTCTAATAGGGAGATCAAAGCCATCTTGCAGAAAATGGTGAATGGATCACGAAAGGATTGGTCTTTGAAGCTAGATGATGCTCTTTGGGCTTACTGAACATCATTCAAGACTCCTTTAGGTACAACTCCTTTCAATCTAGTTTATGGAAAGGCTTGTCATCTACATGTAGAATCGGAGCATAAAGCTGCTTGGACTGTCAAGTTGCTGAACTTTGACATGAAGACCGCATCAAAATGACGTCTAATTCAACTACATGAGTTAGAGGAAGTTAGACACATAGCCTATGAGAACTCAAGGATTTACAAAGAAAGGACTAAAACTGCCCATGACAAGAAGATCATCCCAAGAGACTTTCAATCAGGTGATCATGTATTGCTTTATAACTCTCGCATGAAGTTGTTCCCTAGTAAGTTGAATTCTAGATGGTCTGCACCGTTTACGGTCAAGTGAGACTCTATGGTGCGGTTGTTCTATTTGATCTCCAAGGTGGTGAATTCGTTATGAACGGTCAGAGGCTAAAGCCTTATTTAGCTACTTTAGAGCTTACAAAGGTAACTGACATACCTCTTGCTGATCTTACCTCCAATTAGAGGTAAGTACCATCAAGCTATTAACGTTAAAGAAGCGCTGAGTGGGAGGCAACCCACTGTTTTGGTGTTTTCATTTAGTTACTTATTAGATTGAGTCAGTCCCATTATTAGTTACTAACTTACTAACTTTTAGTTTTGAGTTCTATGAGTTTCACGAGAACCACATGTACCTTAACTATTTCAGAGTTATGAATTTTTCACCCTACCAATCTGCCCGATCGAGCAACTGATGTACCCGATCGGGCACTTCTCCCTGGAAAATATGGATGTATCAAATCGATCGGGCAAGAATTCAGATGGATCGGGCAAATGTTTTTGAAGATTTGGTCCGGGCAAAGTGATCGATTGGGCAACAGATATGCCTGATCGGGCATTTCTCCATGGAATTTTTGGACAGATCAGACCGATCCGAGAAAAAGCTGAGGGGTTTTGGTCCGAGAAAAGTGATCGATCGGGCACCTCATGTGCCCGATCGGGGAAATCTCCCTAGTTTTTTACACCTAATGTGCCCGATCGGGCAAACCTATGCGTAATCGGGCACTTCTCCAGGTAACCCGATATGAAATTAATTTAAACCGGATTTTCAGCCCTTAACCTGATTCGAATCGAATTGAACCGATTTTTACACCTTTTTCTTCCCCATTTCGCGAAATTTAACCTAAAATCACCATTGTTATCTTTCAAAAACCTTCAATCTCTCTCAACTCTCGAAACTCATTCTCACTCAAATCTCATCCATTTTTGACGTTTTTGGACTCTAATCCACAAGAGTTTTCGTGCTTAATCTGATTCTAACCTTCTTTTATCGATTCATCAAGGTATTGTTAAGATTTCTCCCCTTTGCATTCCGCAAATTAGCTTTGATTTGGGTATTTATGAATGTTTCATTTAAAGGTTTGGAATTGATACCTAGGGTGCCTTACTACTACTCTCTTTGATGCTTATTTGGATGATGCATGTTAGATTGTTGAGAATGGGTTGAGATTTTTGGGAATTATATTTGGGTGATTGGGGTTTGTGTTGAAATTTGGATTTGGTTGGTTGTTTGTGCTAATTTGATAGCTAAGATTGATTTGAGATTGATAGTTGTGGATAATTGATGTGGTTCCCGGTTCCATTGATTCTGAATTTTGATTGTTAAGTATGAAGTCAATTACATGTGGCTCTTTGATGGTTCTCTTCTTAATTTCTTGTTAAGTTCACTTATCATTGCTCTAAATCATTGCTCACCATTGCTTTAGTCTCTTGATATATAGTTTAAGATTGATTTTTGATCCATATCTCGGTTTGTCCCTCTTTGAAGCGTCTTGATTCTTCCTAGTTGTAACTTGTCATTGCTCGATCAATTGCTAATTGCTTCTTTATATTCTTGGTTTCTCTGTCGATAATTCTTGTTAACTATTGTTAGCATTTCTTGGTTATCGACAAACCATTGCTTTATGTGTTATGAATTGCTCATATACTCATTTCTTCTTTTGAGTCCTTTCATTTCAGGAACATGGGATGCGCATGTGACTCCGAATCTACTGCACCACCAACTGCCAAGAAGACCAAGCCTACAGCTGCAGAGAAAGGAAAGGGTATTGTTTTAAGTAGCAACTCGGCTATTTATCCCACTCTTATGAACCATCCTTGGCCAAGAGAAACAAAGACACCTTTCCAAAGCACTCTCGATTTCAGTGTTCCCAAGCTCTGGAAACATAAGGGTTGGAAGACTAGGAAGATTACCGACAAGTGGGACAAGTTCGATATCATGTTCTACAACATCTTCCTTCAGACCAAGTTCGAGCCTTCTTGTTTCGCTGACCGGAATGTTTTGATGCATCTTGGGGTTCGTGAAGATATCAAAGCGATGTTTAATACCATATGATTTGGGGATTTTCCTTTCCGGCCCTACCCATTATACAAGGAGCTTACCAAGCAGGTTCTTACTTCTTTTCGGATTGTGAGTATCGACTGCGCGAATCCTAAGGACCCTGCTATGTCCGAGACCGAGATCCAATTCTTTTGCCTAGGTCAGCTTTACAAGATTTCCATGGTCGACTTTGAACCTATTTTCAGTTTTAACCGCCATGGATTTCGTTCCAAGACTCCCACATTTCATCACCCTCATGATCTTTGGGGTATTATTACATGTGGTCGCTTTGAGTCTAAGAATGCGAAGATGACCCTGATCCATAACCCCACGATCCGTCTATTGGCTAAGATTCTCAGCGTGGTTTTCTATGGAAAAGAGGAAGTCGTTTCCCTTCGGAACCAAGATTTGGAGTTTGTTCATTATGCCATCAGCCGCTTCACTTTGGATGCTTATGAGACCGATCAGGACCATCACACCCATGATGCCAATCTTGGTTGGTTGTTAGCTCAGGTTTTGGATGAGAGAAAGTTTATTGCATTGAGGAACCCGACAAGGAAGGAGATGATGGGTAGTTTGATTACCCCACTATTACAACATGTTGGGACCTCGCTAACACCAAGTGGTTCGCTTCGTTTAGGAACTCTCTTTGAGAACCTAGAGGGGTATATTTGTGAGATTCATTTTCCGAACCCCAAGTTGACCAGCGTCACTTCGTTTGCAAATGTTCAGTTCCTACCATGTGTTGAGCATCTTGTCCCCCCCCCCCCCCCCTTTTTTNGTCCAAGAGCTCCCAGAAGACGCCGTCTGAACCAGAGACGTCCTTGAGCCTCGAGTGATGATGATTATGAGTTACCAGCTGATGTTCTCGAGTTTTCTGACATAGAGGAGATTCCTGAGTACATCATTCCGCCAGTTTAGGATGATATGACTCAGGCTAAGAAGATTGCATGGCTCATGGATTCGAGCAGCGGAACAACAAACTAATGCAAGACAACAACAGTCTGATGCAGAGGATTCTGAGGATTGTTTCTGGGTGTTTCAAGCTACCGAGGCGACACACTGATGATGAGCGGGAGCATGAAGAGGATGCGGAGCAGCGCGATGTGGCTGAGGGATCTGGTCACCAGTATGATTGAGAGATTATCTGAGTTTCATTTGTAATATTATCCTTTTACTTTAAAACTCATGTTATTTTCTATTTTCTTGTTTTGATACTTATTTATTTTCTATTTTGTCCTTCTCTCTGATTTATTTTCACACCGGGACGGTTATGTCGTTTGCTTGGGGATGTTATGTCGTTTGTTTTGGCCACGGTGGCTACAGTTTGGTCAATGACTTTCTCGGGCATTGTGTGCGCCGTTTGATCTGGGATGTTGGGCTCGGTGGCATGATTTTCTTCTTCAGAACAAGTCGTTTCTCGAGTCAACGAATCTTGTTTGCCTTTTTCCGAAGCGCTATCAGCTTTTTCCAAAACGATTTTGGTTGGTGGCTGAGTTGGCTTTGCTCGTTTGGGTCTGATCGTTGGCGTCGTTGTGACCCTTCTTAGTTTATCCTCAGCTAGGAAGCTAAAGCTTATTTATTTCTGACATCTCCAGATTACGGAGATTCCATGGAGTATCGGGAACTTGATGCCTAAGTGATAAGTCGATAGGACCACTTGCATAGAGTGTATCCACGGCGTTACGACGATTTCTTGTAGATGGCAGGATGGTCAATTACCAAAATTCTATGATTTTGGTGACTTTTATGGCCACGAATGGGAGTTGAATCGACCCAAAAGTCATGGTCGTCGTGCCAAAAAACTAGTTAGTGGTTTCGGCGTGGGCGTGACTTTGGACAACTTGACTCCCATCATGTATAAAGTGTCGCATAAGATTATGTTCACGGTGCTTCATGTATCAACGAGGATTCTTGCGACCTCGAGGTCCCTTTTGACGAGGTCAATTACGAGAGGGTGGCAGTGAGGAGTATTGATTCCGATAGCTTTGCTTTCTTCAAAAGTAATAGCGTTTTTTGGAAAATTGGAAGATGTAAAGAAAAGGTGATCGAATCAGTTAGTGCTTGATTCAACATTGCGATGATAAGATTTGATTATGGAGACTCTATCTTGTCATTATTGCAATCCTCCGATTATCATGTTCTCTCGGCGGAGATTGACGTCTCTGGTTTTATCCTTAGTCTCTCTTTCGCGCTTCCCTTCCGTTCAGGGACCTTGGGGTGCATTGTTGCCCGGTGGCGCCTGTTCAGGCCTAGGTGGCCGATTTGCTTCTCTGAGGAGATCATTTTTCACTGGAAATTTCTGACATCTCTCATGCGAATAGTTTTACCGTTAGCCTTGCTCCAAGGACTTTGCAATTTTCCATGGAGTAACCTTTCGTTGGTGGAACTCGCAGAAAGAATTTTTGTCGTAAGAGGTGTTTCGCGTCCAAGTATTACCTGACATTTTTTCTCTTTTAAACGACAGGTTAATTACATAATTATACGCCCCCCCCCCGAAGGTCTTCTCCCTCGTGATAGACGTACTTGTCGCTACGAAGGTTTTTTTTTCGATTTCTGTTACGAGGGAGCTTATTTTATGGATGCCTTTGTCGACTTATGTTTCAAGGAAAAAACTTTCATCTCCTCTTCGATGGTGATTAAGTTTGCTACTTTGTGAAGAACGTCCTAAATCGACTGCGGTTTTTTGAGTGCTACCCAGTTTCTAAATTTTAATTTATACCAGAGCGTTTTCTGGAGCGTGTTTATGGCTACGTTATCGCTTATTCTGAAAACTCTTGATATCACAACTTTGAATTGTTTGATGAAATACTGCGGGCTCGTCTTCCCTCTGAGCCATGCTCCATATATCGACATATGAGGTCTCCCTGTCCATAAACATGGACTACTGTTTTAGAAATTCCGCGGAAAGTCGTCGAAAATTTCCGATGGAGTTGCATTTTAGTCGGGAAAACCATACGAAAGTCGCTCCCTGGAGGTGTTCGACGAAGAGGAGACATATTCCCGCATTTTTTCATCCTCCTTAAGTTTGGACCTTGTCATCGTGATTTGAAAGGTTTGTAGATGATATTTCTGATTGGTGGTTCCTTCATACATAGGGATATTAATTTTTCCAGGATCGGAGATTCGTGCCTTAGCTATACGCGCTGTAAACAGTATTTTCTGGTCTTCCTTGAGGATTCAGTCGATCTCTAGTGTCGCAGTGGTGGCGTGGTGGATCTGCAATTTTATCGCCCATACTTTCGCGGTAGTTTTAGAAATGTAATCGCAGAGATCGCGAATTTCATCGAAACCATCGTCGTGGGCGTTCAGAATTTATCGATGTCTATCGCAAATATTCTGAGCCTTTTTTTTGCCAGTTCTTCTTGTCCACCCAGAAGATATTCTTTCTTGTTTCACCCAGAAGAGATTTTCTTCTTTTTCTGTCATGGGTTTGTCGAATTGATGATCCCTCCGGGCTGAGCGTCTGCTCCTTAGGTGTACGTCCGCATCCTCATTCGAAAAATCGGATTGTTCGTTGGACTCCAAGTTAATTTGCTCGGCCTCTTTCTCTTCCATTTCCTTGTTTAGAGGCGGAAGGTTGTTGGTGGTTTTGAGCGTTGCATCAGGAGTTGTCTCGTCGGGATTTTGTTTCGATGGTTCCTTTTGTGCATTTTGCGTCCTGTCAACCAGAGTCACAAAATCAAGTCTTCTCCTGTAGAGTTTGGTTGTTCTGCGTGGGAAGATGGCTATGGTTTTTGTAGTTAGGGTTTTGACCTATTTTGCGAGAGATCTTGCCAGCTTGTCTTGTTCTTCCGACGTCTTTTTGATAGTCGAGAACATCTTCTTAATCTCCTTGAACGCTGCAATGTTTGCATCAGCATTAACTGCGGTGAGGGGTATTGGTGGAGTCTGCTCAACATTGTCGTTTGGCGGAAGATCATCACGAGCTAGTTGGTCATTTTGAGTTCCAGTATTCATTTATGAACTTGTCATTTAACGTGAAAGAAATCACGTGTCCCCTCCTTCTAGCATCAAACTGTGGGAACCAAAATACGCATTGTCGATTTTCATTAGTTACAGAAAATCAGAGAGTACTCTAACTTTCTAAAGATCCCAGATTTTTTTGAGTGAAACGCGGGAAAATCAGAATACGATAATAATAAGATCCGAATTTGAAAACAGTATAAAAATCTAGGTATTTTGGTGTGGAAAGTTGAACGCGTCTATGCCCTTTCTCTTTATCTCTCTTATGTAGGCTTGATGATTGATCCGTGTTCCTTTTTCGCCTTCCGTTCCTATGTGGAAATCTTCCTTTTCAGATTTATTCTCTGCGGAAATCTTCTTTCTTTGGATTTCTTCCATTTCTTTGTGGCTTGGAGGACAAGCTTCGACCACATTTTTGCTTGGGCTTGATTCTCGTATGGAATCATAAGTGGGTCGTTTCCATGTTTTAGGCCTCGTTGGGCCATTCTACGGTTTAAGCAATTTGTACTATTCTTATCGGAGAACCGAGACTTCGCAGAAAGATTATATATATATTATGTCAGCGAGATAGTATCAACGCTATCCATCATCGTTCTATACAACTTATTAATACAAAATGATTTAACGATTTTCTCGCGAGTCACTGGAAGTGATCATACGAAAGCAAAAGTTTTACGAGTTTCATCGTAAAATCCCAACAGAAACTCGGAATGATACGAAACAAGAGATGATTCGTCCGGAGTGATACAAAATGAGCATGTGATTCATCTTGCCAGTTGGCGGTTGTGCTCGGTCTCGCTTCTTCCTCAACCATCAAGTACACCCTAGGAATTATGGCTTTCCTCTTTGGTGGTGGTGGCAGACCTTCATTTGCCGATTTCCCAGTCTGCTGCACCAACTTGGGATAATACGGTTTGATATGCCCCGATTCTCCACAGTAATAGCACACATTCAGAGTATTCTCCTTATCTGACCAGTTATCTTAGGATCCTTTTCCAGACAGTCTCGGACTTGATGGTTCAAGCTTCCACAACGATGACACGCCCTAGATCCAGCTCAAAATTCACCAAAGTGATTCTTCCCACACTTAGGACATTGTGGTTTCTTTCCTGTTCCACTAGACTTATCGAACTTCCTCTTTTTGTTTCCATAATTGTTCACCCCTGAACCATGCACCATGGTTAATTCTTTAGGCAACATCTTTGTTTCCTCAACCATTCTGGCTTCAAGCATCACAACTTTCTCAACCAACTGCCCAACAAATGAGTAGTTGCAAACCATGAAACGGTTCTTGATCTTAATCCTTAGCCCCCTCATGAATCTGTGAACTTGGACCTTCTCATCATCCAGTTCATGTCCTGCATGCTTTCTTAGACGGTTTAACTCCGCCTCATACTCACACATACTCTTTGTGCCTTGGTGCAACTCCAGAAATGCACCTTCCAAACGATCAAATTCCTTTTGTGGAATGTACTTCTCCCTGAACTTCTCCACAAACTTATCCCAAGTGTTGATGTGCCTTCTTACCGTAGCACCCAACCACACGACATGTGCATCTCCCTCTAAGTAATGCATCTCAATATCCCTCTTGAACCCATATGGACAACTAATGGATTCAAAGTTCCTCTTCATACTAGACAACCACATGTCTGCTTCTATCAGATCTGTTCCTCCAAAGAAGAACTTGATGCCTAGTTTCTGCATATGATACATCACATTCACATATGAAGGATCGTTCTCAGTTGGAACTCCTTCTTCCACTAGTACAAATCGATTCTCAACTCCCTCAGCAGGAGACTTTTCAACATTTGGCGGGTTTTGTCCAAATGGACCCGCACCCACTCCCGGTAAACGCTCTAGCATCATTAACACAGTCTCAAGACTCACTGGTGCACCACTATCTCCAACATTCGCCCCACCAGGAGCATTCGCATTACCGCCACCATTCACATTTCCCCCAGTGTTTCCCGGATTCTCCTAATGATTTGCGGAGCTCTTATCTCTGGAAGTAGCTTGCCTCTTACCATGATTACTTCTTGCCATATACAAATAGATTTATTCGTAAGTCAGCCACACGACTAACTTTTTCTCAATCATAATTTGGTTGTGAGAAGTCTTACCGCGGTCAAGGCAACATGAATGATGGATTTGAACCCAAACACCCAACAATCCTAGAAACGTAATTGCTCTGATATCAATTTGCAACACTCTATCCTTATTTTCCTAACTGACTCAACTTATTGTCTGGATAATCCAAGAAGTGACATGCTTTAGAGGTTCGATTTTACTTAGCTGTTTTTCATGCATTTTCGATTTCTTTCTAAGATCTTTCATACTTTGCCAAATTCATGCATATTTCAATTCTTTCAGTTGTCTTAACTTAAACATGCATTTCATAAGATCGATTCAACGAGTTCAATACAATTTCCAGTCTTGCTAATAAGCTATTACATTGCATTAACTCTTAAGTTAAATATACCCAAAAAATTATCTACACCCATCACCATCCTTCCCTTTTCATTGCCTTGATTTCGCGAGCTGTTCACTCCTTAGCATCACCTGCGACCACAAATGAGGCATAAGCAATGCTATTGCTTAGTGAGTACGGTTTAACCCGCAACACTTAGCGAACAGTACAGATTCGTTCCCTTAGAACTTTCATCACAGTTTTTAACTCAGTTTTACTCAATAATTTGATTAGAATGTCCTAATCATCCAGATTCACTCAGATGCATCACCAGTCTAACCCACAGTTCAACTAGACTGTCCTGACTATATGGATTCACCCAGATCAATCACTGGTCTAGTCCAGTATGCTTTAACAGTTCCGCTCTAAGCCATTTTAGTACATTTTTGGCATCACACGGCTATTTCAGTAAGTTTTCCGGCATCATTTCCTTAATAGTTCATGATCCTCAGTCGTTATGCATCCGGATCATGCATACTTAGCCACGAAGGCTTTAAAAACGGTAAAACGGTTCACATGTCCTTAAACGATCACTATGAAAGTCTACAATTCAGTAACTCGTACTCACCTTAGAACTTTGGACGATTCTGAAAAAATTCTCAGTTTCTACGGTTACATATGTGCTCCAACTGAATGATTCTTCACTCTCTCATCTAACTTATGAACTGATCGCACACTTTTCTCAACTTTCTCTCTCCATGCAGATTTAATCTCTATAGGGAATTTTTCTCGTGAAAAGAGGAAAATGAGTCTATCAATTCATATTTATAGGCATTCAGGCGATTTCCAGTCGAGCCAACCGCTTTTCAACCATCCAATCAGAACGCGCTAACTCATTGATCCGCGGTTTCCTTCAGTAAACCGCTCATGCGCACATTCTCGCATAACTTCCCACGATTCTGCGCATCAGTCAAGCTAGTAACCGCTCCCGCGCGCTTGTTACCTTGCACACGTGTCCGAAAAGCATAACCGCCTTGTCCAAACACGACAATCCCAACCGTTATGTCTGAATCCAAAAATCTTGTCCAAATCCGACCAGTTTTCACCAACGTCCACCAACCATGCTACCAACTTCACCAACCACACGACACACTTCACCAACCACACGACACACTTCACCAACCACCGACCAAATCCTACTTTTCCCCAGATTTCTCAGAATCAGCTCATCTTTCCAGTTTTACTTAGTTTTTGATCAGATTTCCTTTTTTATCGCATGTTTTAGCTTAATCCTTGACTAAACTTGCCCAAACACATTCGGATTCCCACTTAATCTGAGCTAAGCTGTGATTTGATTTTTGATCTTCGATATTTCTTGATCGATCTTCCCAAATCAGACTAAAGATGCTTGTCAAGCATCCCAACCATGTTGCCCATGCATGGTCTATGGGGGTTCTAGCATCATTCGGTCCATCCAACCCAACCGGTCCTCAACTACACCCACCCCTATAATACATTAGTGATAATTTTCAGAATTCCACCAGTATACATTACACGTGTTTGAGGCGTCACTGCTTATTTAATTATAAAAATTAATAATAAGTAGACAATGAATGGAACTTAATCAAATGATGCATACTTTCTCGAACCGGTTAAGGAACAATGCATATACTTAGTATTATTCCCGAACTGATTTGCATTCCTTAGCATTTTTTCCGAAAATCATTCAACATACGAATTTAACCACTTTGTTTCCGACTTTCATGTTCTGATCCGGCTATCCGGGCCATGATTTTAGTTCACGGTCGCTACACTGGCTGCAACCGTAGGCCAACCAATTGATGCAAATTTGAATTTGTTTGCTTTGATCGAACCTTTCACTCATAATAGTGATACCACTAAGTTGCACCAACTAGTTTCTCTTGCCAATAGGCATCTCTTTACCTTGTTAAGACCTACATGTATAAGAAAACCCAACACTTTTACTTAGCCTTACACAGTTGATGCCATATACTAAGTTAAGTGTGGAAATTTTCTCCATCTACGGTTAGACAGCTTGGCTAAATCCACACCATCCCATTGCAATCTCATCCTTATGATTTGGCCATTTTCAAGGGTTTATGGAAGTGAAAGGCTCCTACTATAACTCGATATTTTTGGAGAAGACTTTTGCACAATGTGTTGAAAGTTGCATATTAGTCTAATATGAGCGTAAAGGTCAGCGAGTTGATGAAAGCTGCCAACATTGTGGTGATAGTGTTTAAAAATTGAATAATTTCATGTTACATTGCCGAATAAGTAAAGAAGTTTTGGAATTTTGCCCAATCAATCATGTTCTATATGTGATCAAGTGTCATGTGACTATATCAATGCAAACGTTCACCAATTAATGTTGTTAGATGCTGAAGTGCAACATAGTATGATCCTAGTCCTTAAGGAAAGGGTGAAATGAATTACTTTTAAACAATAAAAAAGGGTTTATTCCATATATTATGAATATGGCCATCATGTGCTTCTCGCTCTAGGTTGAAGCATTTGACCTGGAGTCGACATTGATTCAATCATTTGCTATCTTGAAAATAAACTTGATTTTGGGTCAACTTAGATTATGGATCAAGTTTAATTATTAGATCATTAATTCAATATTCACATATAAGACCAAATCCAAGAATTTGATTGATATCCTAGAAAACTATCTTCCATCTCCTTAAGAATAAAAATCTAATTACTTCACATAACTATCTATCTAGGTATTTGTAACATAATATTCAAGATATTATAGTATAGTTATCTAGATTTATAATTAAAATATTAAAGATATTTTGTACTTTGAAAGCTATAAACATCTTCACTCATTTATTATTTGTTATCAAGAAATCATAAACATTTTCTTACATAGAAAAATCTATTCTTCCAAAATGTATTGTTCCTTCCAAAATGTATTGTTCCTTCCAAATTTATAAACACTTTCTCCACTACCTCTAAATACATTCTCCCAACAATAACCCTTGCCTACATCTGGATCTAGTTTATAAGTGCCTTTTTTTATATCAAATTTATGCATTTTATTGCTTTGTAGATGGCTCAAAGAGTTCACTCCATCAAAGGTAAGCACTGGTCGGGCCCTGTACAACCAAAACTCCACTCTTTTGCTCGACGGGAAATGATAAATTTATGAGAGTACAAACAAAAAGTGTTTAGAAAAAAATATTATTGACTCTCATGAGAAATATAATACTATGTACAATGGTATTTATAGCTCAATACATAAATTTACTTTCCTAAATAATATAATCTGACATAATGGTAAATTTCCTATTCTAAGATATTAGCATATCTTCGTGATTTTCATGATCTTCTGGAATCTTCACCTTCTTATTTGGTCGATCTCTACGATCTCCCAATACCCTCCCGCGAGCTCAGACGTGGTAACACGTGTGAGATTGGACAAATCTTTAAAGTAGCGGCTTTATATCCAGCTGTCAGATCATCATCGCAACGGTATACTTGGCCGGCAAGTCAAATCAACTTAAACACCAAGCTGTCAATATCGACGTTTATACCCGATCGTAGGGTCAATTTGGATACAAACCCAGCCATAAGGTCATCATCGACGTTTATACTCAGTCGTAGAGTTAAATCGGCTATAACACCCAACCGTTAGGCCATCAACAATATTTATACTCTATTGTAGAGTCAAATTGGCTACATTTTCTAGCCTTCGAATCATTATGAGTGAATAACTCATCACATGATAAGACTCGCAAAATAAATTGCGACTGTTGTATTAATAAACAATGTTGAAAAAATCTACGCACAAATTCATGTTCGTCACCAAATAGGTGACTAACATCACATCACCATGCCATATCGTTTGACATACGCGACAGTCTCATAATATTTTTTTTCTCTCAAAACATCAATCGATTAAACCAATGATATTACTTTATTACTACCTTACACCACTTTTGTGCTGGAAGTAACATGTAAGAACATATCTTTCCACTGATTAACCAACTTACTCGCGACACTCTTATCACTTTTTTTTGAAAATAGATCGAAACGTAAAAAGTAAATCTAGTGAATGAAGATAGAAGGAAGCAAAATCAAATAAAGAATTAAAAAAACTTTTTCTCAAGAATATTATCACACGTTGCTATGTTTTTTTTTTGTATGCGGAAGAAGGAAAATATTAACCCATTAGGTTTGGATCTTGGCTCTGGTACCATTATAAATTAATGAGAGTAAAGACACAAAAGTGTTTAGGAAGAATATTATTGACTCTCATGAGAAATATAATAATAGGTACAATGGTATTTATTACTTAATAAATAAATATGCTTTCCTAAATAATATAATCTGACATAATGGTAAATTTCCTATTCTAAGATGTTAGCATATCTTCGTGATTTTCTTGATTTTCTGGAATCTTCACCTTCTTATTTAGTCGATCTCTACGATTTCCCAATAGGCAAGCGTCTATTGCTTATATTTTCACACCATTGGAGAAAGTCGAGGCACTTCGTCGCCACCTTGCATATTACCAAGCTTGAAAACTCCAATGTGTTTTGAAAAGATAATAGATTCTCTCACACTTTTCAAGTTGTTTAAGAAGGCAAGAGAGGTTCAATCATTTATAAGACTATTACTTTGTAGTTTCTACTTTTATATGGGATATATATATTTATTGGTTCTTCCTTTTTGGTGTGAAACAGAGAGTAAAACTTCCATTTATTTAAAAGAATAAACGAAAACTACAACTAAACTTGTCTTGGACATACGCGCCCATGAGTATCATCCGATAGTAAAGGAGCAACAAAAGAAGAACTATCACCAAGAAAATAAAAACCCAAAGGTAAAGAAAACACATAGTTTGCCAAACCATCTGCCAGACTGTTAGCTTCTCTATATCAGTGTGAGATATGGACTTTCTAGCCCTTTGATAAAAAGCAGTATCACAAACGTACTAGGAAAGATAATGGATGTGAATCTCCTATACCATATTTGAGAAAACTCACAACCATTTTGGAATCAACTTCCAACTCCAATCTTTGCACCCCATATTCCCAAGCAACATATAAGCCATAATATACTCCCCATAACTCTGCTAAAGGTGCAGAGTAGTAGCCTATATGTAATGCAAAACCCTCACAATAATTCCCGACATCATCTTTGTCCACACCACCAGCTGCTGCTGGACCTGGATTCCCATGAGACGCACCATCGGTATTTAATTTATACCAGCCCGTTGACAGTAATTCCCAACCAATTAATCGAGTCTCAACAGCTCCAACATAACGAGTAGCCGAATCTGTATATGACGTTTCCACACCTCTTTGGCAACACCAAGTACAAAGCGAGTGTGGTCCCTACATCGTGTAATCTCACCAAAGACATTCCCACACCTCCATTTCCAGCTCCATGATAGTAGGATTTTTCAGTCCAGAGAGATCAATTCCCCATCATACTCGCGTGTTGTAGTATAAATGAGGTGTCAATCCAAATGGGTGATATAGTAACAGACTAGATGCAATGAATGCTTCTATGTCAAGCAGATATGAAAAAGGGGGTTTTCTAACAAGTCCTAAGTAAAAAAGGAATGCATAGAACTAAAAAGACATAAACAAAAACAAACATGCATAGAAAGCTAAAAAAGGCAAAAGGTAAAAACAAAGGAAAAATCAGAGAAAGTGAAAATGCAATCAAGTGTAAAGCAGTTTCTGAAGACAAAGGGTAATCAACCAGAGATCCATCCCAATCTACCTAAGCACCTAAGATACCTCAAACAACAATGAGTTATCCCTAGACAGTAGATTCATATGCAACCAAGTCCAATCCATTGATAAATGAAATCAACCTAAGCAATCACCAAACCTAACTCCCATTAACGGTACACTTCCTAGAAGGCATGAAAAACCAACCTAATAAAGCCAAAAAGTCCCCTAGCCATCCAACCCCTTAGGTTGAGATGCATATCCTAAGCATCTAAGGCGTTGCGTAAGGATGAGCTAATCTTTGAAATCACTATGATTAGGCATTCCATTGAACACTTTTCCGGTGTTGGAATACCCACGATCAGATTTCAATTGGCGTGAAAGTAACCAGCACTAAGCACAATGAAGCAGAAGGGATCTATATGCAAACAAGCTTAGGTGCTAAGGTAAGATCAGGACATCAATCCTAGTCTACCCCATCCTCAGAAACTTCAGGAAACTACTCACTACTCGTGGATATGAAAGCAGGAAAAACATAAATCATAACTTCAAAGCTAAACATGATGATCAAAGGTTTAACTAGTGAAGAACAACAAGAACTCAAACCCATAAAATAAGAACAGCAATGGAGCCGTAACAAACCCAGAAAATGATCAAAGCTTAAAAAAGAATATTAAGATGAAAAATAGAAGATCAACATGCACCAGATAAACAACAACCTAAAACTAAGCAGGATAGTTAAAGAAAATAGTAGATTAGCATAAAACTTATAATATTCTGGGTTTTTACACCAAGAACACCAAGAACAACAAAGGAAACAAAAACCAAAGACCAAAACCTAAAAAGGAAACAAAAAATAGAACTTGCTAAAAAAGAGGCGCTTTAGGGCTTATATAGTGTTTAGAGAAAATCCCTAAATCGCACTAAAGACAAAAACTAATCATTGGCTTGGATCTTGGGTCAGGTCTATTCCAGATTTGAGTTGGTCGGGTCGGAGCTTGAGTTGATGCGTGATCGATCCAGGTTGAGGTTGAGATCGATCCGAAGGTGAGATTGAGATCGATCCAGGCTTTAGGTGGCTTGAATGGGATTGATCCAAGGTTGAAGTGGAATGTTGCTTGGATCGATCCAGAGGTTGAAGTGGGATTGATCTGTGGTCGAGCCGGTTGCTAGGTGTGATCGATCCGTGGGATCAATCCAGGTTGAGGCTAGATCGATCCGGGTTTAGGCTTGACATCGAACCAATCTTCGAGCTGGATTTTAGGCGTGGATGAGAATGGGATCAATCCAGGTTAGAGTTGGATCGATCTAAATGTTGTGTTGCCAAGAGAGAGAAGCGGAGAGAGAGAGAGAAAGAGAGAGAGAGAGAGAGAGAGAGAGAGAGAGAGAGAGGTCCATGAGATCGATCCAAGTTTAGTGTGGCTCGATGGGTGGGATCGATCCAAACTGAGGTTGGATCGATCCAGGCTTTGTGCTGGTCCATTCCATATTTTCTGCCCCTTTTATGAATTCTCATAAAACCATCCTGAAAACTCCCGAAAGTCCTAAAAAATCTCCAAAATGCGTGCATATGCGAATACTAATGAAAAATTCCCTAAAAATCACAAACTTAATGAAAGCAACTATAAATGCGATATATGCACGCCAAAAGACCTCAAAATTGATGCTAAATGACTTATAAAAACCATGAAAATTCAGAGTCATCAACTCCCCCCAAACTAAATTCTTGCTTGCCCTCAAACAAATAATTTAGAATTCTGTGAGTGAGGTTTGAAAGTGGGAACTCAGAACCAAACCATGTTGCTAACACATGTAATATTAATGTCCTGGTTACTAGTTCTAGAATGCAGTCCTGAGCTCGTCCTACTTAAAAACTGTAGCCATACTCATCACAGTTCATCACAGACCAATTCCAAGTTCCACAATGCATTCAAATTCGTTTGCTCCTTTAACATTCATTAATTAGGAACCATGGATCAAGTCATGTGCCTTCAATGAACTCATTTGGTTAAGGAAATGTTAAGGAGTAAAGATGACCCCTTCATGAAATGGTTAATAATTTAGAACAAGGGTTCTCTCAAAAGGGAATAGGCTTTAGCAGAAGGCTAAAGGTAGGAACAATGCCATCTACCCAATGCCAATGAAACCTAAGTTTCCTGATTCCCAGTAGAGTCCTAAATCTACCCTTTTGAAACTCAAAGTGATCATACCCATTCACATTCCTCCTTTTTCATCTTTTCCTTGTTACACCTAGAAGAGATTTCTTTCTTAAATAGTTGCTACCTGTTTCATGAACTTAATTACCTTTTCGTTTATACTATCCCTTGGGATTTACCCTTTTGAATTCATTGTCATATACTTTCTCTTATTCTGCACTAGCCATACTTCTTTTGCATATCATTGTTCCCCCAAACTTTCTACTAGCATGTTCTTATTCTTTTTCATTCCATCTCCTAATCTTTTTTCTTAACATTTCCTTTTTAACAACTACCACTACCCTTTCATTCATTTCCACCCAAACCAATATCCAAAACTGAATCCCACCTAGTCCTATCTAGTCCAAAAAGCGTGGACTAGAAATACATGAGACCCTATTCCTGTCAGTTCTAACCTAACACGTTCTGTAAAGCTCATTCCATAAAAGTCCTGCCACTCAGTAGTAAATTAAGGGTTTGAAAGAAGCAAGGTTCAAGGGTGCGGGTTCTACTTGGGTTAACAAGAGTGGTAAAAGGTAGAATATAACCCAAATATGTATATATTATCCATGAGTTCATATTCAACACACAAACATATGATAATTAAACATTCAAATTTAAGTTCTAATAGATAGGAACAAACTTCAAATCACAACATGCTTCAGGAGACAAATGATCATGCAAGTTCATATTCCAAGCAAGGTGTAGTTTTACTTCAGATAATTTTAGGATGCATTAGACAACTAATAACCAGGGCACTAACATATTCTGAGAGAACAACACACTTACAAGGTTATTATCTTCCTAGTTCCCTATGCATATGCAACTACATGAAATTTTAACATCCTATCTGTAACTACATGAAATGCAACTACAATGACACTGTTTTTAAAGAATGATTTTCGAATTTTTTTTTTCAAAATTTTATGATTTTTATATGCTAATAGATGCTATGTAAATGCTATGCAAAGTGGAGACAAGGGAACAAACAAGTAAATTTTCATTAATAGTAGCCCCCAAATCCTCCCCCAAACATGAATTACATAGTCTCTGTGTAATCCAAATTTAGGATTGGACTCCAGGCAGGAAAAATAGTGAAAAATCATAAAAAAATTTTAAACTTAGACAACAATCAGAAGCAGCAATCAAACATAGCGAACAGAAATCAAAGCACAACAAGCAGATTATACTCATTCATAGTATCCCTGGTATGCATCCGGTGCTTCGTGTTGTTGTTGCTGAAGTTCTTGATGCTGCTGAACTTCCTGATGTTGCTGAAGTAGTTGAGGTGGTTTAATGGTTCGTTGGCTAACTGATCCACGGTTCTCTCTTTCGGAGTGGTGTCTCTTCCTTCTTTGCGTTGTTTTAGGGTCTGCATAGGATTGACGGTGAGGTTGCTCAACTCGTGGTTGCCTTGGACTGTTGGTGATGGATTTGCTTCTTTCTAAGTGTTCGGGGGACCCTTGCTTCTTTGAGGATGTCGCCTTGTTAAGCTTCAAGGTGAGCTTCTTGATCTGAGAGGTCATCTCTTTAAACTTCCTGGTGAAGTAGCTATCTTGGAACTTGTTCCATTTCTGAAGCTTGCCAATGTTTTTGTGAGATGTTGCTAAACTCTTCCCCTTCCTGGTAGTTGGGGCTTCTTCGAAATGATAGCATTCAGGTTCATTTAGCACATGATCAACTGGAGCTTCCGTCCTTTCAGCATTTGCTTCTTCAGCTACTTCTTTTCCTTCCTTGTACTGGGAGGATATCAGAAATTCAATGCTTGGTTGGAAGTCTATATTGTCCCCTTTCCTGATTGTTGTGACTTTCTCGTTGGGCAGCGATAAGAGTGCAACTCCCAAACGTGGGTGAATGAACCTATACTTCTGATCACTAGTTGACCCCTCAAAGAAGTGAGAGTTCTTCAAATAGGTCAGATCAATCAACTTTTCTGGGTGACCTTTACCTTTCAGAGGAACGTTGCAGGCCCTCAGGATTGGTGTCACAATTCCCCCAACCGTCAAAGTTCCATGAATCCTCTTTGTATAGGCTGCCTTAGCCCATTATCTATACCATATTAGTTGGTTTATTAAGATTCAAGATAGGCTAGAGTTAGCGCTATCTCCTCTCATCGAACGACCGTCATATGTATATTGCAGTGTGGGCTTTAAGGCTATATACATCATCCCCATTTCTCCATCAGTAACATTACCCATTATTTCCCTTGCAAATATGGTATTTACAATTGCCTTATGGTAATACCGTAAGATCGGGCTCCTTATCCCCATGCATTTTGATTTCCCTAGGCAATAGGTTCCAACTCCTATTGTTATCCATAGCGCAGAAAGCTCTTCCTTTACATACTCTGGAAGCTTATCAACGTTCCCATCATCTGAGAACCCATAGAGGCGGTTCAATTCCACCATGGAAAGTTCATAGTTCTGGCCTCGCACCGAGAACGTGATGTATCCCAGCATATCGTCATCATCAAAGTATAGTTGGACCATGGCAAGGAAGTGGAAGGTTTCTTCCTTGTACCCCCTCATAGTGAGCAGTCATAAGCCTCTCGAGGCTTGTAGCTTTAAAGAGGTGGGACATATCTTTAGCTATTACCAAGGCTCCCATTGTTGGTTTATGAGGGAACCGAGTTCCCGTTAAGCTTCGTGAAAGAAGAGCTTCTAGGTTGAGTGGATCAGAACTCTCTTCAACCTCCATATGGGAAGTTCCCTCTTGTACTATCGAACCACGAATTGAGCATAGTACTCATGAACCTTAGCACTCATCTCTTCACCTTCTTGATAAGTAGGGTCTTCGCTGCTATTCTCATCTTCTATTGCAATCGCTGCTATTCTCATCTTCTATTGCAATCTGCTTTCCCCACCTTATGTTTGAGCGTCTTTGAGAGCTTTCAAGCTCTGCTCTTTCTCGTTCTCTTTCTTGTTCTTCTTTTACAATTAGAAGATAATGTTGCTCTTAAATCTCCCTTTGTCCCCATATTGTTGCAACCGCTCAGCAATCTCATATCCACGAAGCTGCCTTCTTGAGAAAATCAGGTTGCTTGGTGAAAACTCTGGAGAAATCACAGGGTCTTCCTCTCTAGCTCTAGAGAATGCTTGCTCTATGCGTTGCCTTCTTAGGATTCTTTCTCACGATGGTTTAGACATCTTTAATCCTAAAAATACAACATAAAAACGAAGGTGTGTGAGTACCTTTCAAAACGCTTAAGGAGTTCAACAAGTGTCAAATGTACATTCGCAAAAACAGATTGGGCATGTAAGTTTCTTAAGCAATCATCAAGTTCAAATCATTTTTCAATCACTACCTTATCACCTTTCAAACGATTTTTAAGAGCTAAAATTGGTTCTATAGAAACGTTTTTGTTTATGAAAGAACTAAACCAGTTTTTGCAAAAGAACGTTGAAACCGATAAGAAATTTTAGAGATGACGATCGACAAAGGTAACAAATGAAACCGATTATTAAAAGTGCTTAGAGCTTGTTGAAATTCCTTGTGAGAGCAAATTCTTCTAGTGAAAATGCCTTAGAGAAAAATGTTTATAGAGAAAATGGTTGTGAAGTTAATGAGAGAAAGAGTAAGAGGTACTCCCTTAATATAGAACCATGGTGAAATTTTGATGAGGTGGTGGTGAGTGGATTTTTTTGGTGGAGGAGTAAAGATGCTGCATGTGGAGGAGGATTAAAGAGGAGACATTGGTGTGATGGGGGTGTGGGTGTGTAAGAGAAGCGATGGGGTGGAGGTGACCTTTTGTCCATGGGGTAAAGGAAGGATGGTGGGTAAGTGGGTGAAGCTTGTGTAAGAGAAGTGATGGCTCGATTTTAATCATAAACTTGCTTGGCTCGAAGGTCCCTTTGCTTGGCTAGATCAAAACTTTGGAGAATGGCTCGGTTGCATTCCAAGCATGTGGATCGATCACAGAATGAAGGTGTGGCTTAATCAAACGGTGAAGGTTTGGATCGATCCAATGTTGAAAACAGATCGATCGGATCTATCTTTTGGATCGATCCATGGCTCGATGGAACCTTGTGCTCGGCTCGTTCAAATGTTGAAAGCGGATTGAGCTCTATCGAGCATGGCTCGATCATAATGTTTTGGTTTGGTCATATCGATCCAAATGTTGAAAATATATTGATCCAAACAAAGTGGATCGATCCAATTTTGTTGTGGCTCGTTCAGTTATCGAGCATGGCTCGATCTTGGGTAAGAAAATAGATCGATCATTTCAAAAAAAATGGCTCAATCACAATTGTGTTTGTTGCGGCTTGTTCAGACTTTTTGATTGGGTCGAGCATTTAAAAACTTATAGCTGGTCCATATCCCATTTTTCTTCTCTTTGCAAGATTCTCGAAACTTATCCCGTAAGTACCCAAAACCAATTGAAAACTAAAATGCATTAAATCAAGTATTAGAATTAAGAAGCATTAAAATTTAAATATATACAAAGATAGCCATGGGACTTCTTCCCAAGTGAGCTTGTTTTAAGTCACTAAGCTTAACTTCATGTTTTTAGGATTAATGACCCCGAGACGGCTCTCTAAAGAGAACCAAGGTCTTTTCTGAGAAAGCTCTTTTGTTGTTGTTCTGATCAACCTTGTAGTTCATCTTTTATTTTTCATCAACTTCAACAGCAAGAGTGATGTCTTCACCAGATAGTATTTCCTTGATCATGAAGTTCCTGGAACATAGTAGATCCACATTTCCCAGATAATACCTAAACATTCTGTTAAGTAAAAACACTTGGTCTTCATTCTTGATTTCCAAGGTTCGGGTTTGAGGTTCCAAATATTTTTGGAGTGTCTGAAGGTGGTTTCTGAGGTGGTACACGTTCAGGTTGAGGTTTGAACTCAGGACTTCCTTTTCCCGGATCGTTCAGATTGTCTTCAGCTCTTGACATTACCAATGTCCTGATTTCCTTTAACTCCACCGAAACTCCTTTATCTGGCTTCTTAATAAGATTGAAAACTTCATGGTGCATTCTAGACTGTGTTAGTTCCTTTCCCAATCCATTTTCGACTGCTTCACTGCTTGAGTACCCATTCTTTGGATTGTCTTCATTCAATTCCTTGATAGAGAATGGGTGACCTTGGATGGTCAGCTTCTTAGTTTTGCTCTGGATGTTGAAAATCATCTTGGGACCTCTTCCTGCGTTTAGCTTTATGTTACCCTTCTTGACGTTGATTATAGCTCCAACTGTGGCTAAAAATGGTCTTCCAAAGATCAATGGATCCTTATGTTCTTCATCCATCTCTAATACCAAAAAGTTTGTGAGTATCGTTGTATCTTTGATCTTGATAGGTAAGTTTTCCAAGATGCCAATAGGGTGCCTAATTGATCTGTCTGCCATTAACAAAGTTATGTTGGAAGCTTTGAACTTGTCGAATTCTTGGCAGTGGACAGAGGCATTAAGTTGATAGATGTTCCCAAATCATAGAGGCATTCTTCAAAGGTCATGGATCCGAGTGAGCAAGGCAAGGTGAATGAACCAGGATCCTCTTGCTTCATTGTTATCAAGGCATTGCACTCGTTAGATGGTTCCAGCAGTTCCTGAGCTATCTCTTCCTTCATAGGTTTCTCAAAGACATCTGGATATTTTGCCATGATCTCTTTCTTGAAACGTGATGGAAATGGCAGTCTTAGGACATGGGGTGGTGGATCATAAGGTGTTGCAATCTCCTTTGAAATAAGTAACTTATCAACATTCTTGTTAACATGAACATATTCTTCATACTCCAGAGATGCAGCTACGTTTGAACTCAAATCCCCCCAACTTAAATTATATTGTCCTCGGTAAAAATAAGAAGGTAAGTTGGAGTAGAAATATCAGTTGATTGCTTGAGGTAGATGGAATTGACATTATCATATTCCTTGAGATTCTGCACAGACTTTCCTGGAAGTTGACCATTCGTAGAAGCAGAAGTGGATGTGGTCTTGCCTTCGAGAGTAGTGACCTTAGAGTTGAGAGTGTCACGCTTCGCATAGATGGCACCGAATGAAGTGTCCATCTTGTGTTGGATTTCACCAAATTTCTTTGATTTCTCCATTGCATAAGTGGTTTGACCTTAAAGAAGTTGTTGTAACATAGCTTCGATGTTGAAAGGTTGAGCTGGAGGTTGGTTAGATGAGAAACCAGGAGGTGCACCAGTAGGTTGTTGTTATGGTTGTTGAAAACCATTTCGTTGTTGCTGCTTTGGGAAGAAATTTATGTTTTGGTTGTAGTTGATGAAATGTTGAGAGTTCTTTTGTTGTTGTGATGGGTACACTTGGTCTTGTGGGTTAGCAACGTTGTTGCTTCTGTATGAAAGACCAGGGTTGTTAGAGTAGTTGAAGTACCCTTTGTTGTAACCACATTGGTTTTGCACATAGCACATTTCCTCTTGCTGGTTATCCTCTCTAGCTTCAATATGAAGTTATTCTTCATCAGTGATGAAGTGGACTTGATGTTGTTGACCCAGGAGTAACATGTCCAACTTCTCATTCAGTGCCTTGATCTCCTTCTTTGTGCTATCATCAAAAGCAGAACCACCTCGAGGTGTTCAGTCATAGTCCTCACTATAAATCCCATCAGACTAGGCAAGGTTTTCTACTAACTCTCATCCTTCATCCACACTTTTGTTGAGGAAGTTCTCATTACTTGTTGTATCTAGCAACATCCTAATTTTGGGCAAAGCACCTCGATAGAGGGTGCTGAGGAGTGACGCTTTGCCGAATCTGTGATGGGGGCATTGCATTGTATAGTTCTTGAAGCGCTCCCATACTTCAGAGAAGGTTTCAGCATTCGTTTGCGCGAAAATCTAAATATTATTCTGCGGTCTGGCTGTTCTAGAAGTTGAGAAGAACTTTGCAAGGAATGCTTTCTTTCAGGCATCCCAGGTTGTCATGGAGTTCCTAGGAAGTGACTTTTCCCATTGGTGTGCCTCTTCCCCTAAAGAGAAAGGGAAGAGGCATAGTTTGAAAGCATCCTCACTTACACCATTTATCTTTATAAGGCTGCAGAAGCGATCAAACTCGTCGAGATGATCGAATGGATCCTCCATAGGTAGACGGTTGAACTTGTTACCTTGCACCATTGCAATCAGACTATGCTTAATCTCGAATTTGTTGTTTTGAACTGCAGGTGGACTGATTCCATGTCTAATGGTGTGAGTGTTGGGATTGTCACCAACACCTATAGTGTGCTGGTTATCTCGTTCACGTCTTACCGAGAGTATTCCCGTTCAAGAGCTCTGATATCTTCAACGAGAGGAATCAAGTCTGTTGGTCCTCTGCTTCTGAGGTTCATACACTGCTAAGCAGGTACCTGAAAAGCAAGCAAACAAAGGTAAACAAGTAAGTAAGGTAATAAAAGAAGCTTGATCTCAAAAGATCCAAAATCTAGAATGTAGTTAACAACACCCAATTGGCAACAACGCCAAATTGATAGTAGGATTTTTGTATCCAGAGAGATCAATTCTCCATCATACTCGTGCGTTGTAGTATAAATTAGGTGTCAATCCAAATGGGTGAGATATTAACAGACTAGATGCAATGGATGCTTCTAAGTCAATCAGATATGAAAAAGGGGGTTTCTAACAAGTCCTAAGTAAAAAGAGAATGCATAGAACTAAAAAGGCATATACAAAAAAAAACATGCATAAGAAGCTAAAAAGGGCAAAAGGTAAAAAACAGAGGAAAAAGCAGAGAAGGTGAAAATGCAATCAAGTGTAAAGCAGTTCCTGAGGATAAAAGGTAATCAACCAGAGATCCATCCCAATCTACCTAAGAACCTAACATACCTAAGACAACAATGAGCTATCCCTAGACAGTAGATTCATATGCAACCAAGTCCAATCCCTTGATAAATGGAATCAACCTAAGCAATCACCAGACCTAACTCCTGTTAATGGTACACTACCTAGAAGGCATAAAGAACCAACCGACTAAAGCCAAAATCCCCCTAGTCATTGATAATAGGAATTTTGGGTCCCTGGGTTATCAATCAACCCATCGTTGTAGTATAGATGATGATGGGCTTTGTCAATCCATAATGAGAGCGTACTAAACAATATGGATGTATTGGATGCTTTAAAATCAAGCTAATGTTAAAAGGGGGTTTGGTTGCTAAATGGTCCTAAGTGCAATGAAAGTAAAAAGCATAAAAACAGAGAAAGGCTTAAAACACTTTTGAATGTAAAACAGAGTAAAAGCAAGTAAGGGTAAAAATGCAATCAATGTAAAGTCATTCCTGAGGACAAAGGGTAATTGACTTGGGAATCCATCNNAGTACCTAACATACCTCAAACAATGAGCTGACCCCTAGACAATAGCTATACATACAATCAATTCCAATTCCTTGGCAACCAATCTCAAACAAAGCAACCACAAACGCAACTGCCGTCATAGACGGTGACTACCTAGCAGGCATTAACCTCTACTACTCTAGCTAACTCGTTTCCCACATCTATCCACAGAGAAGGAGAAAAAATCTCTGAACCCCCTCGGTCCGGTCACCTCCAATAACTCACCTTCCGGTGTTGTAGGGCCTAACGGCGGCTCTATGTCCCTTCTGGGTAGGAGTACAATCAACATTAAGCTGAGGAGGACCAGAAGGAATCTAAAACAATCAACTTAGGTACCCAAGAAAACCCAGAACATCAACCCTAATCTACCCCATCCTCAGGAACTTGGATGACTACTCACTATTCATGGGAGTAGAAGCAGATGAAACAACAAACATAACTTCAAACCTAAACATGCAGATCTAAGAAGAACAGCAATAACACAAACCCAGAAATGAAGAACAGCAATGAAACAGTGAACTAAAACAGAAGGTTAAAGCTTAAAACGAAAATAGAGATGCACAAACTAAAGAACAACCTAAAGCTAAGCAAGAAATCAAAGTAAAAACAGTAGGTTAACTTAAAACTCAAAAGAAATCTAGTTTTTACACCATGAACATGAAGAAAAAACTAAAGAAATGAAAACCTAAGATAAAACCTAAAAATGAAAGAAAAACTAAATCTTGGGCAAATGGAGGCGAATTAGGGCTTTTATAGTGTTCAGAGAAAAGCCCTAATTCGTACTAAAGAAAAAATGCTAATCATTGTCTTGGATCTTGGGCCTTGATTCAAGTGGTATCTGGATTTAAGTTGGTCGGGTTAGAGCATGTTAGCCTTCGAGTAGGTGAGTACACAATCGATCCAGACCGAAAGATGCTTTCTTGGGATCGATCCAGCTGAGATGCGTCCAAAGTGCGTCTGAGGTTGGGATCGGTCCCGACATTGAGTGCCTGAGATCAATCCCAACATAGGTAAGATCGATCTTGTATGTTCTCTTCTTAGTACAGCTTCATCTTTGTGCATTTCCTTAGCTTTATTTGAGACTTTACCAAGACCGTTGATAGAGAGAGAGGGGGATTAATCTTAAGTGGTTGCCGGATCGATCTGAAGTGGATGCGGGATCAATCTGGTAAGTGTCAAGATCGATCCTGCAAGTGTTGGGATCGATCCCGAAGGTGCTGAGTTGGGATCGATCCTGTTTCGACGCTGAAGTGCTTGAGATCGATCATGCATAGTGTTGGGATCGATCATGCCTTGGTTCTGAGGTAAGTTCAGTCCATTCCATGCTGAGTGTTGAGTGCTGCTCCATGCAACGTTAAGTGCTGCTTTTCTGAAATTTCTCAAATCCTTCCTGAAAACTCCTGAAGGTCCTGAAAAGTTTCCAAAATGCATACATATGCAAATTCTAATGCAAAAGTCCTAAAAATCCTAAACTTAATGAAATCAACCATAAATGTGATGTATGCACGCTTTTAGACCTCAGAATTGATGCTAATCATATGTAAAATCCATGAAAATTCAGAATCATCAACTCCCCCAATGCTTGCCCTCAAGCAAGTAATTCAGAAGTCTGGGAGTGAGGTTTGAAAGTGGGAACTCAAAACCAAAACATGCTGCAAACACAGGTAATGTTAATGTCTTGGTTACTAGTTCTAGAATGCAATCCTAAGTTCATCATATTTAAAAACTTTAGCCATACTCATCAAAGTTCATCACAGACCAATTCCAACTTCCACAATGCATTCAAATCCGTTTGTCCTTTTAACATTCATTAATTAGGAACCATGAATCAAGTCATGTGCCTTCAATGAACTCATTTGGTCAAGGACAGGTTAAGGAGTAAAAATGACCTCTTCATGTAGTGGTTAGTAATTCAGAACAAGGGTTTTCTCAAAAAGGGAATGAGCTTTAGTAGAAGGCTAAACGTAAGAACACTTAGACACATACAGAAATAGAACCTCATCTACCCAATGCTAATGATTTCCTAATTCTACCCAGAGATGCGTCCTAGTTCTACCCTTTTGAAACGTCAAGTGATCAAACCCATTTTCATCCCCATTTTTCATTTTTTTCTTTGTTACCTTTAGGAGAGACTTCTCTTTTTTAGATGCTGCTAGCTGCT
>OVBE01003261.1:0-27472 GCA_900406425.1 Iberis pinnata
ATATATAAATTTAACCAAAACATTAACTTATATATGCCTCATGTAGGGGTTAAGTAATCCACATAAAGTATAAGTATTTAAAACTGTTATCTTTTAATTGTTGTATTATTTTTGGTTAGTACAATAATTTACCCTTAATTTGTATAGTAAATTCACAAGAATTAAGTGGTATAGTAGTTTTGTCATTTCTGCTACCTTGTTACCAGATTAGGGATTGAACTTTGGTTACTCGCTATGCGAGTGCATTTACTCTTGTTTATTATTTTACTTTTTTAGACTATAAAAACCTTTTAGCTAGGTTTTATTTCACTAAGCTTTATTTTATTGAGAGATTTTTACTGAGGGAGAGGAGATTCTGAAACTCTGTATTTGGGAGAAGCTTTCTCTGAACCCTCGTTATTTATCAATACTATTTTCATCTTTGATTTGAATGATGTGTTCTCTCTGAAATTGTATTGTTTATACTTTGCAATGTTTGATTGTTGGATTTATCATAAGGAGATAACAATTATTAGGTTCTCAGTCTAGATTAGTTATTAATGCATGAATTAGATTGACCATCTAGTTCATTGATATCAGATTGATAAATACAAAAGAATTTGGTTTAGAAATATGACATAATCTAGATGAGTAAATGTTTTTTGCTTGCGGAAGTATTGTCTTAGGGTTTATGAACTTATCAAATCTGAACTGTAATGCATATTTGAATTATCTAAATACGGTGGAAGTTTGTTGTTAGTAATTTGAATATAGGGATTAATACTTCGGAAGGAGATTAATCTAGTTTCTGTCTTTTGAGTTGAGAACTATTTTCAAATGAAAATCTCTGCATGATAACCTGACTTTTAAACCTGACTACCCGTGGATTGCCTAATGCATAACGCTTTTATTTACTGTTTACAACCGTTAAATTAATTATTGCTTCGATTCGTTACAACCAATCTTTGATTTCCGTCTTAGATTGATTTGAGATAAACTGAATGTTGTACTGTCTGGTCTCTGTGGGATTCGACTCTATCTATGGTACTATGATATGTTCTCTGCAGTGTAGTTTAGGATTTACATTCTATCTCTATCAGATTTTGGCGCCACTGCCCGAGACCAATATTGCCTTTTAAAGTTTTATTAAGAGTCTAGTATAAGATTTTTCTTTTTAAGTACTCATTTCGTTCTTTCTTCTTTTTTTGTTTTACAAATGCATGATCAGAAGATCTGACAAATCCTCTGAATTGCTCAGCCTTAGTAACACAAAACGCACAAAGTTAGAACGCTCAAACCGGAAAGCTAAGAAAGACGCAAGCTCATCCAATCCAATGTTGATAACGTTGCTTTCAACAATCCGGCCGCGCCCGAAGGTCAAATAGATCCACCTCCTCTTAGACTCATTCAACTGATTCTCCATCAGGCAAGACGAGGAGCTAACGGCAATCAAGTGCCACAAGGCCAACCAAGAGCTTATGGCAACCAACTACCACCGGAAAACCCAATTCCTCGGAATATCGATGTAAGAAACTTTATCTTGTATGAACATCCAGAAAGAGTTGCTAATCAACGCAATCCTTAGAACCACCCTCTAGTTGGATCTTTCAACAATCCTCAGGCATTTTATGCTAACAGGAATCCTTTCCAACCTCAACAACCTCAGTGAAGGGAATACCAATTTCCTATTCAGCTCGTTCAGATGATCCGTAACAACCAGTTTAGTGGTTTACCAACCGAGCACCTAATGGATCACATTGACAACTTTGAGAACATCTGCAGAACTACCAAGCTTAATGGGGTATCCCACGATTTTATGCAATGCAGCTTATTCCGTCATTTTCTAGCTGAGAGAGCACTTCTATGGTTGAAATCCCTACCTGCTGATTTCATTGTGACTTGGGATGAATGCAAAGACATATTTTTCAATTATTTCTCCACCACTACTAGGACCAACTCCTTAAGAAACAAGATCTAAGTATTTATGCAAAGTCCAATGGAATCATTCTATGAAGTCTGGGAACGATTTAAAGAGCATCTTCGTGACTGCCTACATCATGATTTTTCAGATGTAAGTCTCCTCAATACTTTCTATAGGGGAATTGATCAGAAATACCAGTTGTCCTTAGATACAGCGAGTGATGGTGATTTCATGACTAAAGTTGTCCCAAATGCCTATCGATTGATAGAGAACTTAGCAATTAGTAACAATAATCACTGTCCAGACTTTGATAGAAGGACTAAGGGAACTACATCAGATAAATCTGAACTTTCAAAGGTAAAGGGACAAGTCTCATAGATGAAAGGGTTGCTAACTCAATTTCTCAAGAATCAAAACCAGAAACATGTCAGTTTTGCTGAAGATCTAGAAGTTGATTGCTTTGCCGTTCAAGAGAAAAATAATGTGGGAGTTGAAAAGGAAGTGAGTTATATCAATATCCAAGGTCAAAGGGGATACAATCAAGGTTTCAATCAAGGATTTAACAGAAATCATCCTAATCTCTCTTGGAGAATCACTAATGTTGAAAACCTTCAAGATCATAACTACCCAACTCAGCAAAAATCTTTTGTGCAGAACTCATTTCCAGACGGTTTTCAACAAACCTCTCATCATGTATTTCAACAACCACTTCAACCTCAAGCTCAGCAAATCAATTCAATAGAAATGATGTTCAAGCAACTCTTAGAATGACAGCAACAATCCTAAAGAGAAGTAAAGGAACAAAACCAGAAGTTTGAAGCCCTTTCTACACATGTGAAACACTTGGACACTCAAGTTGCTCAAACTTCTGAAGTTATGAAAAGAAAATCTGGTTTCTTTCCTGGGAAAGTTGAAGATAATCCAAAGATCTATTTCAAATCTATAGTAGCTGACTTGATTGAAAATGTTGATGAAGTGAAAAAAATCACCAAAAGATGGTGAAAAGGGTCCAATTTTCAAAAATAATGGTGCAGAAAAAGATGGAGATTTTGCTTCAGATAATAGAGATCGATTGATCCCCTTTGGATCGATTGATCCATTGTGTTTTAAAGGAAGAGATCGATCGATCTTTTCCAGATCGATCGAGCACTCACGTGAAAAAATTCCAGAAGAAAATGATCGATCGGGCACCTCTCCAGCACGATCGATCCCTAAAATTGGAGAGGTATCGAAGCAAAATTCCCGATCGGGCACTCATTTCCCGATCAAGCGTACGGGGCTGAATTTGAGAAATACTAAGATCGATCGTTCCCTTCTCCCATATTACTGAAATCCCTACAACAACTTATAGACCCATAATTCCCTATCTAGTGAAACCCACGAGGCCTAGATCAGAGTTTGAGGATGGAGGGATAATTGGAAAGTAACCAAATCCACTTAGGAAACTACATAAGCTACGAGATACCGGGGAATTTATGGTTCCTGGTTCGATTAATGGAGTAGAATTCACATATTCACTTTGTGATACTGGAGCTAATGTGAACATTATGTCAGTAACTGTTGCAGAAAGTTTTGGGATCTTAGGTATTACAACATCTAACATGACCTTTAAACTTTCTAATGACTCTACTATGTCTTCCTGTGGGTTTATCTCTGATCTATTGGTACAAGTTGGGAATTGTCTCATTCCTGTTGATTTCCACATCTTGGAGATGAATGGGTACCAAGATGAACCTTTGGTTCTAGGGAGACCCTTTCTTGCAACCGTAGGAGCTGTTGTTGATATACCTAATCAGCGTATATCTCTGATAAACATCAAGAAACGAGTTTTCTATCCAGCGATTCCTCCAAAAGGGATATCCATGCTAACTATGGTGAAAGAAGAGGAGATAAAAAAATGAATTTCAGATTGAACATAATCTTAATTGTGTAGTTTTTGAAGTCTTGCACAAAGAACCTCAAATCTCAACAAGGAATGGCATTCCAAAGGTCAAGGAAAAGGTGAAGGTGAAACTAAAAATGACAAAGAGCGACTCAAGTGATTTTGATTCTTTAAGAAATAGTTGGAGGTGAAATTGAGTATAAGGTCAAAAGCAAATGTTTTTCAAAACCCTTCTCAAAGCTTAGAGCATTATTCACCCCCAAATTTTAAGGATAAAAGAATCAATGTTACAAAGAATGTGATGCGTAAAGTTATGAAGCTAAAGATGTCTGATTATGGAGCTTGTTATGGAGCATCTCTTGATGTTGATTCAATCACAGCTTAGAAAGTACCTTTGTCGAGCTATTGACGTTAAAAAAAAGCTGAGTGGGAGACAACCCACTATATGGTGTTTTACATTAATATTTTTCAAAATTTGAGTCAGTTTTGCTTTTAGTCCTAACCTTTTTTATTTTTAGTTTTGAGTTCTGTGTGATTTAGGATATTACTGGTGAAGGATATACAAGACACTTTGGGTTATCTCTTATCTATTTTCATTCCTAATCATCTCACTTGCATTGTTGGTTATCTTGATGGTTCTCTCTCTTGATTCTTGCTAATGTCAATTAGTATTGCTAAGATCATTGCTCACCATTAACCACTTTACTTGATGTTTTGATTTGGGTTGATTTTAGAACTATGATTAGTTGGATTTCTCTCTTTAAGTATCACTTGATTCTTGATAATACTAATTAGTATTGCTTGACCATTTCTCTTTACTTACCAACTTGATGATGAGATACTAGATTGATTACTTACACCTGTTCTGAATAGTGCCTTTCACATATGATTCTTGCTAATTATTCATTAGTATTGTTCGATCATTATGCTCTTGATTGTTTCTCTTACAAGTGATTCTTGTTAGCTCTTAAGATAACATTGCTCAATCATTGTACAACCATTTCATCATGTGTTTCAAATGGAAAGAAATCTAACACCTCTCTTGAGTGCAATTTAAGAGTTCATAACATATTTAAGATTTGAGAGCAATTCACCATTAGTACCTTCCCCTCCCTTGAACTCATATAATATAGTATAATATAATATTTTTCCTTCATTGTAGACTTCTCCATAGATTCTGGTCACTCTTATTCATTCTCTTATATTTATTTTCATACAGGGAAGATGTGAAGTAAGTCTGGGGGGAGGGTGTAATAATACTAACTACATTTTGATGTTTTGTCTTTTGGTGAAAAATTTTCAAATTTTTTTTTTTTTTGATTTAGTTAAGTCTTATAGAACCGAAGGAATTATGACCAGAATATGTGATGATTATTAGCCTAATGTGAGTTCAGTTTCATTCTCTATTTGATTAACGACTTAGATTAACTGTTGGACTTAGGATTAGAACCCCATTAGATTAACTAGTGTGAGTTCATTTGATGATTTGATGCTAGCTCAATTGTGTTATGACTTAATTTTATCTTAAATTGTCTTACTTATGGTGTTGGTATACTATGAAAGCTAGGTATCTTGCTCTTCAGTGCTTTGTAAAACCGACAAGTTCTTTCTGGTATGATCATGGTCCTTTCTCTCTCTCCCTTCATAAAATAATAACAAAAAACGGCACATAAAATTATTGAAAGCATGATCTAGAAATCCGTAGTAAATCTCATAAAAACCAGTTGCTAAACAAAGAAAAGAAAAAAGCGCAGAAATGCGAAGAAAAAAAAAGAAGTGAGAGAGGGAGAAAAAGGATCAGGATCAAAGGTCGTTTGATGCTCTGTTTGGTATGAGCATTTTGATAAAAGAGATACCTGAGCGCACTGATCGATACCCCATAGGTAAAAATGCACCATTTATACTTGAATGAATTTAATGAACTGGTTGATATGATTTGATAGTTTGGTAGATTCGAGATTTAGAGTAAAAGGAATGTTGTTAGTTATGTGGTGGTAAACAATCTATTTGTAGTGGTTGTCTAGGATTGGTGTCTTTAGTTTATGACATCTGAATTTGAGGTTGATGAGATTCTATGAATTCTTGTGTGGTCTTTTTCAAACCACTTCTCTAGATTTAATCTTTCTTTGCTTGAGGACAAGAAAAGATCTAAGTCTGGGGGAGTTAATATTACTCGGTTTTAATACATTTTAGTGGACAATTATGTCTGCTATTATGCATTATCCGAATGTTTTCCTTGCAAGTTTTGGTACATTTTCATGTTTTCGGGTGTTCGGGTCGATTTGGACTTAAAGTGAAGATTTGCAATATATTTGGATGGAATTTGGCTAAGTAAAGGAATGAGATATCAACTCGGTTTTAGATTGATAAAAATGAAGAATTTAAGCCATGAAGAGCATGGATCGATCGGTCCACCTTTGGATCGATCGATCCATACATCCAGAGAGAAACATAAGCTTTGGACCGATCCGTCCAACTGCGGATTGATCGCTCCATCATATTGCGAGAAAATTTGAAGATTTCCATATTTTTGCAAAAGAGTTTTCAAGCCTGTCAACTTTTCATATTTTTATTATTTACGTTTTTACACTATAAAAACCTCTTAGCTAGGTTTATTTCACTAAGCTTTATTTTATTGAGAGATTTTTACCGAGGGAGAGGAGATTCTAAAACTCTGTATTTGGGAGAAGTTTTCTATGAACCCTCGTTATTTATCAATATTATTCTCATCTTTGATTTGAAAGATGTGTTCGTCTCTGATTTTGTATTGTTTATACTTTGCAATGTCTGAGTAGTTCACTAGTTAGGTTTTAGAGTTTTCCAGCAAAATCAGGTTTGATTGTTAGATTTATCATAAGGGGATAACAATTGTTAGGTTCTCATTCTAGATTTGCTATTAATGCATGAATTAGATTGGTCATCTATTTCACTGATATTAGATTGATAAATACAAAGGAATTTGGTTTAGAAATCTGACATAATCTAGATGAGTAAATGCCTTTTCTTGCAGAAGTATTGTCTTAGGGGTTTATGAACTTATCAAATCTGAATTGTAATGCATATCTGAATTATCTAAATACGGCGGAAGTTTGTTTTTAGTAATTTGAATATAGGGATTAATACTTCGGAAGGAGATTAATCTAGTTTCTGTCTTTTGAGTTGAGAACTATTTTCAAATGAAAATCTTTGCATGATAACCTGAATTTTAAACCGGACTACCTATGGATTGCCTAATGTCTGACGCTTTTATTTCACTGTTTACAACCATTAAATTAATTATTGCTTCGATTCGTTACAAACAATCCTTTATTTTCATCTTATCTTAATTTGAGATAAAATTGAATGTTGTGATGTCTAGTCTATGTGGAATACGACCCTATCTATGCTACTGTGATATGTACTCTGCAATGTAGTTTAAGATTTAAATTTTATCTTTATCAAAAATATTGACGTATGTTGTACAATCATATTAGTGAACACTTAACAAAAAAAGGATATGTAAACAAATCATATATGCCCATGTGTTTTCATTACGAAAACAACATATGGATTTGTAATTATTGCAGTATATGTTGATGATCTAAACATTATTGGAACTCAAGAGAAAATTCAAAAGGCATCAAATCATTTAATAGGAGAATTTGAAAGGAAAGATCTCTGGCAGACAAATTATTGTCTTGGCATTTGAATTGAGCATGCTCGAGATGGTATATTTGTACATCAATCCACATATACAAAAAGGGTGTCAAAACGCTCTGGCATGGATAAAAAAAACTCCTTTAATTATTCCAATGGTCATTAATCCACTTAACGTTGAAAATGATCCATTTCGACCACCTAAAGAGAATGAGGAGATACTTGGTCCTAAAGTACGATAGCGAAAAGCAATAGAAGCTCTTATATATCTTGCAAACTTCACTAGGTCTGATATATCATTTTCCATTAATCTTTTAGCAAGATTCAACTCGTCTCTTACTCGAAAACATTGGAATGAGATTAACATGTTTTTGTTATCTACAAGGGAATACTGATTTGTGATTATTTTATAATAGAAATTTGAATGGTAAAATGATTGGTTTTGTAGATGCAGGATATTTGTCATATCCTCACAAAACTCGTTCACAAACCGGATATGTTTGCACAATCGGATGTACTGCTATAACATGACGTTTTCACAAACAAACACTTGTGGCCACTTCTTCAAATCATGCTGAGATAATCGCACTCCATGAAGCAAGCAGAGAATGTGTGTGGTTAAGATCAATTAGCAAACACATTCGTTCAAGTTAACAGTACCAAACCTACAATATTATATGAAGACAACGTTGCATGTGTTGCATAGACGAAAAATTGATATATCAAAAGTGATTGGACCAAACATATCCCTCTGAAGTTCTTTTCATACACTGGAGAGCTCGAGAAGAACAAAGAGATTGAAGTGAAATATGTTCAATCATGCAACAGTGCCACCGATCTCTTCACAAGTCGCTACATACCTCGATTTACCGAAATCATGTTCACAATATTGGAATGTGACAACAACGGGATTTATAAATATGACACTCGAGGAGAACTTAACGTGATTGTACCTTCTTTTACCTAGCTAGGGTTTTTCCCACTAGGTTTTCCTAAAAAGATTTTTAATAAAGCAACAAAGATGTAACACAAATAAGTGACACTGGCCTCCAAGAGGAGTGTTGTGAACGCAAAATAAGACACCGTCCACGCAAGTCAATAATAGTGTGCGTTCATATAATCTGTATGTGGAGCCCGTGTCATTTTTTTCCTCTATAAATATGATTGATTTGATCATCTTAAAAATCATCCAACTATCAAATCAACTTCTTTCATTATATAGTACAGTTTGTCTCTCTACTATCAAATTCAAAATTTCACCCTAAATATATTTATTCGTCCAATAAAATTCCAAGATTATTGTCTTATTCCACTAATAACAACCAAAATACCCAAAATACTAATATTGATTTCAAAAGAACCTAAATAGCAAATTTATTCTTTAATCAAATTGGATATGTAGGAGCGCCAGCGTGGAAAGAAATGTCATCTGAAGCATATAGTAGAACACTCAATAACAATTGCTTTATCAAAAGCAATTAGTTGGGAGTATAGTACAAAATATTGGTAAAATCATTTTAAAAGAAGAAGAAAGCTGGTAAAATCATTTTTTCCATACAGCAAAAATCTATATATATATTTCTTTCACACAAAGAAAACCTATACATTTTTATAAAAAGTTGATACAAGGATTGGTAAGACCAAAGTTGGCCATAAATAAGTAAAGCTTGAACGCATAGTTATTTTCTCCCTTTTCTTCACCATTTATTACTGAACTCTCTTAACATTACCAAGGGAAAAGGTAAACAATGAAACATTTGATTATATAGCCATTCTGGAAAAATAAGATGTATAGTAAAACAAAATTAAAACCATCAATAAATCCTCTATATTGACTACTTACTCATTTCAGATTATCTACAAAAAGAAAAGACACTAGAAGCTATATCTTTAATTTCTGAAATAATGTCTTTTTCACTTAGATCTCTTAGTAGACTTTGATTTCTTCATTTTACTATTACAATTACTCATGCTTGTCCACTTATACCCAATTGGTATAGCAAATGGGTCTGGCGTTTGTTGCTCCTCTTCTTCTATCCGTCGCTGTGAGCTTTTTCCGGTGCGTCTCAGCCAGGTTGATGGCCGTGAAGTTGAATTTCGAGGTTCGGACTTTTCCTCGTGCCATTGGTCTTCGTTGGAAAGGAATCTCGGGCTAGAGAGTGGTGTGTAAAATTGCTCCGACGGTTGAAGATCGACGAACTTGGTGAATGTGATGACTACTTTAACCGTAGGGACCACCGGAATCGACAGCTGGAACCCACCAAAAGATTTTGTTTAGCAGAAAACAAGAACAATTCATCATCATTCTACAGATTTTTAAAAGCACAATTTCCCAAAATTAGGATCTAAAATATAAAAAAAAGGAATATACAAAAACATGTGTAAAGCTTTGGTTCCCCCTCGACCCATCCCTTCATTTTTTTCATAACGTTTACCAGACTAGCCAATGACAGTATGACACGTATTATTGGGGCGTAACGGTCGTAATGTGTTTAGCTTAGGAAGAGCCCAGAAAGGGTAAAAAATCTAATGCTTTTAATAAATTTTGTAAATAAGAAACTAAAGGTATTTACGGGATTGCCCCTTTAAGCCTAAGCTTTACCTTGACTGGAAAAGTTCCCGGCGGGAACTTGGTAGTGAGTAGCTCACGCATTCTCGCGACGGCTTTAACTTTACTGGCTAAAATGTCGAGTAACGGAAGCAGCTCCTCCGTCTTTAACGGAAATTGTTCCGTCAACCAAACAGATGGATGCAAGCTCTTTACGAACTCCTTCTCTTTGATCTGAGGAGAAGATGGATGATTCACCGTCGACGGTACAGCCATTGACCTTCGCGGTGGCTGGAATTGAGTTACTGATCTTCTCGGTGGTTGAAATTGCGGTTGCGGTGCGGCGGATGGATAAACGTCGACGCTTTTTCTCCCAACTGAAATCCACTCTCTATCCTCGTTGATGAAGCTACTGTGCCGTCTCTGTGCCCGCGGCGGCAGCGGCGGAGCTAAGAAACTTGGATTTTCAGCGACAAGGAATCCGTCGTCGTCTTCATCTAGCTCAAGTGGTAGAACTTGTTCACTACCGGCGATATCGCTGTCGTTAACGATTTTCCTGGATCTGAAACTGAAAGTCACTTTCTGGATATCGTAAACCCTAGCTTTCCAATCTCCGACGCTTTCCATCTTCTCTTGCCGTCGCCAATTCATCCGTCCGATGAGTTCTGCTTTAGTGACATCCATTCCTGGACGGTACAAGCTGGATTGAGAACAGAATCCAGCAATATCCGAATCGCTAATCGGGGCACCGGCACTCTCAAAGGCATCGAGGATTTTGCGGTCGTCTCGATTCAGTACGAGCAATGAACCAGGAGAGATATCAAGAGATTCATCACCGTCACCGAGGAAAAGGAAGCTTTGATCCGCCCGCTGGATTTTCAATCCGTCAAATCCGGCTAAGGTAGTGTCAGCGCGAAGGTTGCCGTCGCGTTTCCAGATCTTGTAGGTGTCAGAGGGAGCAATTTTCCCGACAAACGGAATCACTGAGCTCTCGAAGTGGAAAGAGATCTCCATGTAGAAATCTCGCATACGACGAAGAACACCGATCAAACGCGGCAACCGCCTCCGCCATTTGCACCACGCCAAACGGTGGTGATGCCGAAGAAGTACTTTCATAACCTCAGAATTCCGGCGACAAAACGCCTCTTGCAACGGATTCCATCCGGCGGCGTTATGAAGAGAGATATCAGCGCCGGCGGATGAAATCGCCCTCGCGGAAAATACGTCATTAAGCCTAACCGCCAAATGAAGAGGCGTTTCACGGGAAGGAACGTCGCGGCGGTCAAGTGCGGCGGAGATCTGATCCGCAACTCGTTCCTGGCTCAGTGAGTCGGATTCGGTTCGGATCTGCTCAGGATCTCCTAGCTTAGGCAATGAGGAAAGAAGACGAGTCAGTGCGGAATGATCTCCCAAAACGACGGCGTAGTGAACGGGACTGTGAGCATAATCCTCCGGTCTGATTGAAGGAAGCTTCGCCGTTGAAGACGCCGAAGAAGAGCGAGCCATAATATCCGGCGACGGTTACTCTATAACCACTAGGAAAAATGAAAAAAAAAAAGTAACTCCTCAAAAAGTGTGCTGGCTTCTTCGTCTTCTTCGATTGAAGCTGAAACGGATGTTACAGAAGTTTGTGAAGAGGAATTTAATTCGTTTTATTTTAGTTTATATTTTATATTAAAATATAGGTTTTTAATTTGTTCTTCTTCTTTATTTGGGGAGGCGTGAGAGACGAGAGTCGTAGTAAGGATATTTCTGGGCTTTTTTGTCAGTACTCTTTTCTTTTCCTTTAAATTTATCTTTTCTTTTCTTCTTTGTTTTATTATTTGGGCTTTTTGTCTTTAGCACTATAGTTTGAATTTCTTTTTCAACTTTTTATATATTTATTGTTTTATTTTATTTGTTGGATTCTTATTTTTTCTTTCTCAGCAGGTTTGAACTGTAGCATAGAAAAAGTACATCATATAATGACATGGTATAAAGCAAGGTACATAATTTTATTTAATGATAGGTTGGAAAATATTTGCTTGATAAAGGGGTGAAGTAGAAACATGTTGACAAAAACAAGATGATTAATTTCTATACTATAATTCATTATCAACATACTAACATTTATAATTTGTAATCTAACCATTGTTATATTGTCTACATAAACTCACCTCTAATTTACTTAAATTATTGATATGTTGGAAAAGAGAAAGATATTAGGTGGAAAATAGAAAAAATAATATTGTTTATATTATTTTATGTTATATACAACATTTTATTTATATTCTTTCAAAATATAGTTTAATAATACCAAATATTTAAAAACTTTGCAAATACAATATATATATATATATATTATTTAGCTAACATAATTTAAATTGTTAAAGACAACATATATTTGGTAAAACTTGTGAACAATCGTTCATAGATAAACATATGACCAATAATAGAATATCCGTAAAATAGAATAAAATGTTATTTTATAGGACATAAATCATAAATTCTAAACTTCAAATTATATATCCAAACTCCAGATTTAAATCTTAAAATCCTTCAAATGTTCAACTTAAAGCAAAATAATACAAAACGTTGTGTCGTATATATAATATAAAACTCAACAATTTAAACTCGATGACCCACTTTATCTTACGATCTTACTATCTTAGGTTGTACGGTATTGACCTCAATGGTGTTATGTTGTCAGTACATCGGTGGAATGAGATTGAAAGTAAGGTTTGAGTTTTCTGGACGATTTTACCACGACAAACGCAAAATTTTCAATCGTCGAGTATCTCAACTCAACTCGATTTAATGGCTTGCTAATGTAGAAGATTAATTTATGATCTCATAGGAATAGTATCCTACTAACAACCATCTTAGATACCAATATATATATATATATATATTGAGTTTTGTCGTCGTCTAGTTTAGTGAAGATTGACAACGTGGTCGAGTACCTCTAAATCTCGGCAAACACACGTCGATTGAGCTGGATATAAACTTGTTGAGTGTTGTTATTCACCATGTGAGCCGTTGAACCTCTATCCTACTTTTGGATGAGGGGAGGCCGAAGGTAGCCACGATCTGTGTGGGTTTTGTTACTTACAATGTGCATTTAGTAGTATTTAGTTTTCATATCAAATTGATACAGGATTTCGAGGCACGTTCGCAAAGTCTGATGTGGTCTTTAGAGATCAAGGATTTTGTCGAGATTGAAATCAAACATTTTTCACAATGCGTTGGTACTTTGCTCTAGTGTTTTTCGACCCGAAGAACATCACCCGATAGTATTATGTTATACGGTCCAAAATGAAAGCAATTTTTTGTGATCTACTGGATGCATCATAATTTGGTTGTACCTTGAGAATGCATTCATGAATAATAACAACTTGTTTCTTGTGGTTACTTTAAATAGCCAATCTATGCGAAAATAGAAACTATCTTTGGGATAACCCTTATTGAGGTTAATTAAATCCACCCACTATTTTCGATTATTCTTTTCTACCACGATTGGGTTAGCAAGCCATTATGGGTACTTAACCTCGGCAATAGAGAATGTTGTTAGCCATATATCTACCTCGTCATTCAGTACATTAGAGAGATATATGATCTTAACCTCTTTTTCTTATGTGTTATGGGTTTGTATGTTTGGATCGATGTTTAGCTTATGGCACGCTACACTTTGGTAAATTCTCTTTGTGTTATTTGTTGTCTAGAAAAACGTCATTGTGTTCTATTTGAGAAATGTGGTGAGCTCATTCTTTATTTCATTATCCAGGTCTCACCCTATCTTGACACACTTTTCCGAACTTCCATTGTAAATTATCACTTGATCGATTTGTTCTATTAATCGGGGTGCATCTCCATACTTCGAGGAACTTCATCTTGGAATTTCCCAAATTATGTAATTGCTATAACTTCAATCTTGTGTTCAGTGAGGAACCAAGTTCACGCGGCGTACTGAATCCTTCTGATCACGCGTAACTTTACAAAGGTCGGTAAATTTACTCATTAGTGATATGTCGAGACTACTACTTTTTTGCGTAAAATCATAATGTTCCCGGTTCAAAATCAAAATAAAAATCAATGGACTTTGATCTAGTGGTCGAAACACTCTTTGGAATTTTCAAAGTCACTGGTGACAAAATTTTGCAGTCGTCTTGATTGAAGGGATGAATTCTATCTACTTATAAAATTCACCGCCTAGTTTTTTATTTTATTTATAAAGAGCCATTTTGAATAAGATTTTAACCGTTTTAGATTTTCACGACACATTCTTGAACTCATAAGTACGAAACATAATGTGATAATTTGTTGAGATATGATATTGTAAGTAATAATTCATGTCTTGTTTACAACATAAAAATAGGTACATTTTATTAGGAGACAAGGTACGATAGATACGATGGCAAGATTATAGAAAAAAAAGAAAAAAAAAAGACAGAAGAAGATACAAAGAAAAGAAAGTGAAAAAAGAATCGCTTTGTCGTGACCAAATGCAAATTAGTAACGGAATAAAATTATATAAAATAAAAAGACCTTGCTCCCTCTAACCGACCAATGCGCTAGAGTAATATTTATATTTTATTATCTAATGGAAAAAATGCTTTGAAAAATTAAATAGCTGATTACGTTGTTAAAAAGCTGCAAGTATTACATGGTATGAAAGTTTTTTTAATTTATATTAAATATATCTAAAATATATTTAATTTTAGGTGACTGGATCAAACTATGCATAACATTTTTTTAAAAATTTAAGGGAACGTTAAATTTGACTAAAGTAAAAATTATTTTGGCTTATCTAAAAACCTTTCGATTTATTTGGTTAAAACTAAAAAATTGAAGATTATTTGGCCATGCTTATATATTTTATTTTTAAAAAATTAGAACTAATATGCTTTTATTCATGTTTGTGAAACTAATAATCAATAAAATTTAGTTTCTAAAGTAACCTTAAAGGTAAACAATATGTAAAGTTATTTTACTAATATAATATTTTAAATATAATTAGCATATTATAGCATGTTTATATAGTTAGCTAAAAATTATTTAAACTAATATAATTTTTTATATAATTAAATTTCAATTATTAAAGTTATTTTACTAATATAATTTTATAGTTATCAAAAATATATTAAGATTATTTTACAAATATAATTTTTCGTAAAATTGAATTAGAATTATGAACCCTACTTGTCGTTTTTTCGTCTTTAACAAACAAAACATAAGCGAAAAAATAAAAATAAAAACAAGCAAGAGCAAAGAGGATAACGGACGAAGTCAAGATCAACCACTGAGGTGCTAATAAGGCAAGGAGGAAAACGGACTAAAGTCTCGAGATATGGAGACGCGCTGGAAGGCTACTAAACGGAGAAGATGCAAGGAGCGAAAGCCTGACCTGGATGAAGGGAGAAACCGAACTCCAGGGAAGACTGAGTAGAAGACTCTTTGGAAATCAAACTACCAATACGAGAGAGGGATAATCCAAACTCTAGCAACATCTGGAGCCAAGCCGCTTGAGACAGAGTTGAGACAAAGAGTGTGAACCGCAAAAACGTGATGAAAGAACGATGCCAGACGGAGGTACAACAAACCCGAATACAAAACTGATGGAAGAGGCAGAGCTAGCCGAAAATTCCAGGTAAAGACCATAGACTAATCGTCCTAGTCATTCAGACACAACAGCAAAGCAACGGGAAAGACCGAAACCAAACCGACGAAGAAGAAAACGACGACCTTTAAACCCTCATGCCCAAAAAAGAAACCGCAAATAGGACTACTTTATTGGAACCCGAAGAGAGACCGACGAACGATGAAAAGCTTAACTGCAACAAACCACCAACCCGAGATCTAAACCTTAACATTAGAAACTTATCGGTCCAGTAGACCTAGAAAAAAGACGATCTAAACAGGGGCAAGGAGGAAGAGGAGAACCTTTGGAGAAGCACCGGAGAACCCGAAGCCTCAACCACCACTGCCAAAACTGCGGATACGACCGGAGAAGCCGCCAGTGGAGGCAACCGAAACAGATCTGGATAAGGATCCGAGATCTATCCACAAACCAGCGAGGAATAGGACGTCGACGGAGATATGAGGTTTAGAGAAGAAGCTTCAGTTCTGGCGAGCTGTAGAGGAGACCGGCGAGATCTGCCCACCACAACACACCGCGAGATCTCCAACGCCAAAACCAACAGAACCCGAAGATACCTCTACAACACTCAGGTGATAAGCGGCTGCGACCAAAAGAGGAAGAAAGGACGGAAAAGCGCCACCAAAGATCGCCGGAGTCCTCCACTGCTAGGCTCGCCGGCGAAGGACAAATTTTTCACACAAAAAATTATGGTCAGAGGATGAGGGTGGGTGGTCTTTGTACTCCCTGTTGGTGTCTCCTCCTCGCCAGCGGTGAGATCCGATCACTAAAGAAGATAGCGAGAGAGAGAGAGAGAGAGAGGAAGAAGAGAGGTTTCAATTTTTTCTTCCTACTTGTCGTTAGTCCGTCGTATTGCCAAGCAACCAGCAAAGTCATGGAATAATCGTTTTGCCTCAACTTTATAACGTAGAGACAGAATATGAAGGTATCATAGTCCTAAAGAAATTGGAGCAAAACAAATGAGCGCCTATTGTGACTCCAAGCTCATTTCAAGTTAATTCAATAAACAATACGAGATAAAAAATGAAAGAATATAAATTTTTGATAGTTGTATGAGATATGGCATTTGTTTTGGTTGTTTATATACATATTGTTGAACTAGAGATTCAACACAATGAAACTGAACAATAAATTTAGTTTTAAAAATTTTGTATTCGAATGAATTTTCGATTTAACCTAATGATCTCCTATTTATAGATAGATGATAGAAAATTAGGTTAAATCTATTTTCATAATATTCTTCCTAAATACTTGGAAATATTCCATACCAATATTTGAAATTATACTTTGACGAATATTTTTCAAAACTTTGATTTGACGCCTTACACCAAGGTGAGCTTGTCTTGCAGCAAGGTGTCCTCGAGTTGGGCTATTTGGACCCAAGTTAATGGGTTCGGTTCGAGGCTCATGACCGCGTCATCGTACCCAGAGCAAAATGTATCGGGTCAAATCTCTAGATCGGGTCCTTGATGAAGGTGTCAACCTCGGGATCAACAGTATGCCCCCTCCCCCCAGCGTAGTGAAGCTCAGCTGCAGGAGCTCGTTATGCAAAATGAATTGTTGGATATGAGATAAGGAATTCAAAATGGCATAACGTCATTCGCAGCGCTCAAGATTTTTTTTTCAAATTTCAAAAAATGTGAAACAACTTGTCGCATGTGGGTCCTACCACGCACACTGCTACGCCATAGGTTTAATCATAGTGACTCTTGGGTTTCGGGTTCACCGCCTTTAAATACTTCTTATTTTCTCAGAAATTCTACTTCTGTTTTTGCAAAGGTAAATTCCGTATCTTTAGTCTCCTCTGAATTTTCTTTCTCTTTTTGGTTAAATTTTGAAACTTTCTTGATTTCTCGATGGCGTTTGACACTCCAAGGACTTCTGGCACCGATGGGGCAGACACTCATTACGTTCCGATTATCTAGAAAAGTGAAGCAAGAGCCCTGGTTACGGTCGGATCGTCCATCCAGGCTGGTCCGTCGTCTTCGTCTGGTCATTGGAAAGACCGAACCGTACCTATGACGGACAATGAAAACGACTTGACGGGAGTTGGACCGTCCATGTCAACCAACAAAAGCGTCACAGTGCTTCTTTCTCGGATGCGGCTCCGAGGAATCATTGAATTCAATTTTTGTCTCCGACAGAACGCCTATGGGAAGCACCGCCTGGTTACTTATCCGTCTTTGAGGAGTACTTCGAACATGCACGACTTTGGTTTCCTCTTCCTAAACTCATGGTGGCATACCGTGCTTGGTGCGGCATCACGTTGTCCCAACTAAGCTTGTGGAGTTAAAAGCATAGTCGTTGCTCTTACACGGGCTGCCGAGGTGGACCTGACTCTTGATACTGATACATTCGAGACGGTATTGATGTTTGACATTATGAACAAGACTATCGCACGAGTCAGCTTTCATAGTGGTTTCTATTACATCCGCCTGGTCCCCAAGTACAAGTTGCTATCGAACACTCCGAGCAAGGTCAATAAATGGAAATAATGTTACCTCTTTGTAAAATCAGACCTCCGGTCATTACCTGAACCGAGTCGTTCCCCGTCGTCATGTTGGTTGTAGAGCATGGGTAGAGTGTGTTAGGGTAATCTTGTTTGGTGGATGATGTCATTATGTTACAATAGTTTGTTTTGTCTGTAGATCATGTCGATCCTATGAACGAGCCTTCTTCAAGCCTGTCCGAGAACTTGCAACATTTTCCTGAGATCGAGACAATCGTTTCGAAGGAATTTACTCCAGAGAAGGTTCGTAAAATAAGGTCGAAGGTAGCGGCTGCTTTGTGGGACCTTGGTTTGGCTTGTATAAACCAGAAATTAGAGACAAAGAGATGTGACGTCGTTTGACCGAGGAGGATGGTGGATTATATATACGAACTCAAGAAAGTTACGCCCACGTCGACTGAAGATCCTGCCCGACATACTGATCATAGGACGTCTTCGAATAGAGTCGACATGATGTCATCACAACCACCACTTGCTGAAAGTGTCTATCGGGACTCTGAACAACGGATGTCGACAAGCAGAGCTAACGTAAATACGACTCGATCGTTGTCAAGCCGTGCATCTAACATGCATAGCGCTTCTCAGGGATCATGACATCTCCCTTCTTTAGCTCGGGTACCTTCTGCGAAAGATAAATCCAAAGGGATCCAAATATACGTGGACAAGAAGAGGAAGGTGTTAGATTCCAGTCTGCTCTTAAGCAATCGTCCCCTTAAGATCGGCGGGTCGTCGGAGCTGCCTACCGCGAGTAACACTGGACCAAGCATTGATTTAACTGCTTTGACTCTGGTGATTACTGATTCCATAGGTTTTTCTACGATGTTCACTGATATTCCCCAGCCTTCTGACCCCGATCCTCACATTGGACCGGTTGCGATGAATTTCTCTCATCCTGATGCCAATGCCTTTCTGGAGTACTTGGACGCATGCGCGGATTTCATAGGCCAGGTGAAGGGTTTGTCTCGACCCCCCTTATTGCAGCCGACATGGACTTCAACTGTTTATACAAGACAACCTCTCAAGAGGTCGTCAAGGTTAGTTTTCATTTCAAAACTTGTTCGTTTATTATTTTGTTCATTCGGATGATTAACGTTATTCGACCCACAGTTCCTATCATCGTTCAACTGCCTGGAAAATATGTATGGTCGTCACAACAAATCCTACGAGAATTATACGCTTTCGTTGAGGGAGCAACTTGATAAGAAAACGCAGAGGATGACCGAGCTTGATGAACTCGGCAAATTAATCGATGCATCAAGGGAGGAGTCCGTAGCTGACAAATCAAGAATCAAGGCCTTAGATGAGGAGGTCGCAAATTTTAGGAAACAGAGTGTGGAGCATGCTGAGGCTTCGAGGAAAAAGGTTGACGTCCTGAAGGCCAACCTCGCGATGGTACGAGAATCGAGGGCTAAAAAGAGAAGTTTTACAAGGACCAAGCTGAGCGACACCAGATCGAGCGAGAAGCTATTGCGAAGGCCAAAGAAGAGAGGGTGGCTAAGTTCGTGGCTATGCTTGCGAAGATCCAGGATCACATGACCTTGCGGGAGGAAGTGGAGTTTAATGCTGTGATGTTCAGCCAAATTCGGGTTTCCATCAATCTTATAAACATGCTTCAGGAAAGCGGAGAAGAGGCCGCGAACTGCTTTATGGAGAAGTGCCAAGCAGATTTGGCTGTGTACGAGCCCCAATATTGTAATGGGAATATCATCGTGCGGAACAAAGAGGATCTTTGGCTTAATCCTCCCTTGAATGAGGTCGGGTCTAATATTGACATGAAGACTCCAGCGGCGGTTGATGGCCTTAGGGTTTTGGTTACGGAGGTTGGCACAGGGCCCGATGGTAATATCGTGGATCCCGGAGTAAGTATTGCAACCGACGATGGAGGAGAAGAAACGGGTGAACATGGGCAGGATGGTGCTGCTCCCCCCTCCTAGAGCGTCAACCGAAGTAGTAGTTGAAGGAGGGATGCTACCGCCAAGGAGGGTTTGGAGAGGATGATCGTTGTGGATGAGTGATGCCCCTCTACTCATGTTGTTCTTTTGCTTCTTTTCTCTTCTCCCTTTTTTAGAAAAATCTTTGAGGAACAGTCCCCTTGCGAGGAGGAGGTCGATGACGACCTTGTAATAATATTTTTTGAATATGGATTTGATAGTTCCATCTACTTGCATTTTATTCTTTGCATTGAGTTGAATGATGATGGGTATGTTCTTCAATAACGATGATGACACATGGAACGTTGATCATTTTGACGAGTTCATTCCATGATCTGAGTTATGAGTTTCGTAAATTTTAGTTTGGCTGGGAGAGTAGTCATGATGAGAATGTGTGTACTCAAAATTCTTACTTGAAGAGTATTTGTTTTCTGAACCGCTCTCCGATGTCCGGGGGGTTCATTTTTGTTATTTTTTTGGGTTATACTTTGACATTATAGCTTGCTTTGAGCTAGGTGCAAAATATTCGATTCATTATTGAGGGAACAAATAAATTTTTATTTGAACAATATATCGGCCATAGGTTAACATTTTGAATTGTGAGTTTAGCTCGGCTTTTTCTGAGTTGGAATTTGTATTTTCTTTTGGATCCGAGTCTGGCCAGGACCTCGGTACGTATTTACAACTTTAATTTATTCCTTATTTGCAAACATTTTTAGGCAAGATCTCACTCGAAGTGACTATTTCCAGAATTATAGCAGTCGTGTGCAAGATGTCGCTTATTCATTCGAATAGGAAAAAATAAAATAACCCCCTCCCCATATTTTTGTTGGGGGGGGAGGGGGGCAGCTGAACCCCGTTGAGGCTGCGAACGTACCCACATGTTGGGATCAAGACATCTGTAGTTCTTTTTTTTTAAGAAATGAAATTTCTTCAGTTTCATGGCATTCCAAGAGTGAGGAGTTGGTTTTTCCGCCATTTTCATGAGTTCGTAGACGTTTTCTTTGACGACTTAGGATACTAGGTAAGGACCTTCCCATCTTGCATTGAGCTTCGCTACTTTATGTTCGGCGGTATTCGCAAAATTTTTGCAGAGGACTAGATCTCCTTCGACGAATCGCCATGTTTTAACGATCTTGTTATAAAGCCGAGCTACGACAGATTGGTAGTTTTTTATTCGTAGGAGAGCTCTGTGGCGCTCTTCTTTGAGGTCATCGAGGTGATGCTCTAGGAGCTCGTTGTTGAGGTTGATATCACTGGGCATAGTGACTCTCCTAATGGTGTTAACGTTGACCTCGGCAGGGACAAGAGCTTTAACCCCATGAGATAGGGAAAAAGGAGTAGTGTTTGTTGATTTCTGAGGTGTTGTTCGGTATGACCACATGACACCGTTGAGCTCATCTGTCCATAGTCCCTTTTCGTTCGAGTAGTTTCTTCAAACCATCTACTATTGACTTTTTCGTCGCTTCGGCTTGGCCGTTGCTCTAGGGTAGCGAGGAGTAACTTGATTCAAAGTTATCTTCCAAAGTGCACAGAAATTAACGAAGATCTTTTAGGAAAAGTTTGTGGAGTTGTTCGTGACGATCTCATACGGCAACTCATGTTGAAAATGATGTTTTTCCATACGAAACCTCGAACCTTGTCGGTCGGTATTTCAGAATAAGCTTCGGCTTCAACCCATTTTGTGAAATAGTCGGTCATAACGAGTATTTTCCCATTCACCATAAAGTCATTCCCTTGGCGATTGTTAAGAACAACCGCTCCATATGGTTTCACTTCTTTTATCACAAACGTTCCAGACCATCTAGACATTAACTTTCCAAGGAAGAGTTTCAATCGAGAATTGAACAGCAGTACCTGGTTACCTGGTTGAAAGTCTTGTGGAAAGATCTTCTTGTTATGTGCAACCTTAGTCATTTCCTTGTAGATTCTGGAGTTCTCATAAGCTAAGTGACGAATCTCTTCAATTTCATGCATCTGAATGAGATGCCTTTCTGCTGCGGTCTTTATGTCAAAGTTCAGCAACTTGACAGCCCATGCAGCTTTGTGCTCCAATTCTACAGGTAGGTGACAGGCTTTACTATAGACAAGGTTGAATGCAGTTCTGTATGCCCATAGAGCATCATCAAACTTCAAAGACCAGTCTTTCCTAGACCCATTTACCATTTTCTGCAAGGTAGCTTTGATTTCCATGTTAGAAACCTCCACTTGTCCACTTGTCTGAGGGTGATATTGGGATGCAACCTTATGCTTCACCCCATGCTTCCTAAGCAATCCATCAAAGACCTTATTGATGAAATGAGTACTTCCATCACTGATAACAACTCTAGGGACACCAAACCTGGGAAAAATCACAGACTTGAACATCTTAATACCACTTTCGCATCGTTAGTGGAGCTAGCAATTGCTTCAACCCACTTAGACAAATAATCAACAACAACCAAAATGTAAAGGTTATTATGAGAAACATGGTAAGGACCCATAGAGTCAATTCCCCACACATCAAAAACCTCTACTTCAAGAATGAAGTTTTGTGGCATCTCATTTCGCTTTGAAATATTCTCTTGTCTTTGACACGAATCGCAGCAATAGATTTATGCATGAGCATCCTGGAACATATTTGGCCACCAAAAACCTTCTTGGAGTACCTTGGAAACCGTCTTGAATGTAGCGAAATGACCAGCATAATCTGAACCATGATAATGATACAGAACATTATGAATCTCCTCTTTAGATAGACATCTTCGGAACATACCGTCTTTACAAAGCTTGTAGAGATATGGTTCATCCCAGTAGTAAGGTCTGACATCCCTCAAGAACTTCTTCTTTCGGTATCCTAAGAAATCTTGTGGTACAACATCAACAGCTAAGTAGTTAGCAAAATCTCTAAATCATGGAGTAATCAAATTAGTTTTATGGGGTCTAGGGATTCAGAAACTCGCATCCGTGATAGTGCTTATTGCACAAATGCGTTCCTCTGGAAAAGAATCATCTATAGGAATGTCTTCTTTGACTTGAAATCAGGAAAGATGATCTGCAACTCTGTTCTCAATGCCTATCTTATCTTTGATTTCCAAATAGAATTCCTGCAAAAGCAAAATCCAACGTAATAATATGGGTTTAGCATCCTTTTTAGAAAGGAGATACCGCAATGCCGCATGATCGGTGTGGACTACTACTTTGGATCCTACTAGATAGGATCTGAACTTCTCAAAGGTAAAGACAATCGCTAGGAGCTCTTTCTCAGTTGTTTCATAATTGCTTTGAGCGATATCAAGAGTCCTAGAGGCATAGTAAATGACGTGAAGCTTCTTATCCTTTCGCTGTCCAAGAACAACTCCCACAACAAAATCACTTGCATCACACATCACTTCAAAGGGAAAATCCCAGTCCGGTGGTTGCACAATATGTGCACTTACCAAAGCCCCTTTAGTCGAAAAAAAAGCAGATTGGCAATCGCCATCCCATTCAAACTTGACATCCTTGCACATCAGCTTCGTAAGGGGTCTAGAAATCTTCTAGAAGTCTTGAATGAATCTTCTATAGATGCCTGCATGACCTAAGAATCTGTGAATGTCCTTAACGCATTTAGGAGCTTGCAAGTTAGTCATCACTTCTATCTTAGCATTATCCACTTCAATCCCTTTCTCAGAGATCTTGTGTCCTAACACAATCCCATTTGTCACCATGAAATGACACTTCTCCCAGTTCAGCACTAAATGCTTCTCTTCACACCTCTGAAGAACCCTGCACAAGTTAGCAAGACACACATCTAAAGAAGAACCATAGACAAAAAAATCATCCATGAAAACTTCCATGATATCTCTAATAAGGTCAGTAAAGATAGACATCATGCATCTCTGAAAAGTTGTTGGAGCATTACACAAACCAAAAGGCATCCTGCGATAAGCGTAAATACCAAAAAGACATGTGAATGTTGTCTTCTCCTGATCGTCTGGGTGAATTGGAATCTGAAAGAAACCTGAATAACTGTCTAAGAAACAGTAGTAAGGGTGATTAGAAAATCTCTCTAACATTTGGTCAATAAAAGGTAAAGGGAAATGATCTTTGCGGGTTGCAGCATTCAATTTCCTATAGTCTATACACATTCTATGACCTGCAATAGTTCTAGTTGGAATCAACTCATCGTTCTCGTTCTTAGCCATTGTTATTCCCCCTTTCTTAGGAACTACATGATCAGGACTAAACCAACTACTATCGGATATAGGATAGATAATACCTGCATCTAGAAGTTTCATTATCTCCTTCTTAACAACATCATTCACGTTAGGATTTAGCCTTCTTTGATGTTCTACAAAAGTCTTAGATTCATATTCTAAATGTATCTTATGCATGAATTTAGGGCTGGTTTCTTCAAAACGTCTTGTAGATTGAACTTCATGACCATATCACCGAGATGAAGATCGATATTTCCTTTCTTCACGTCAATAATAGCTCCAGTCGTTGCTAAAAAGGGTCTTCCCAATATGAGAGGATCTTTTGGTTCTTCTACAAGCTCCAGAACCACAAAGTCGGTTGGTACATAAGCTGTCCCAATCTTCACAGGAAGGTTCTCAAGAACTCGTACCGGATACTTAACAGAACGATCAGCTAAGATGAGTGAGATCTTGGTGCCTTTTATATCAGTCATACCAACCTTTTAGCCAAAGAACGAGGCATAAGGTTCACACTAGATCCCAAATCACAAAGAGATCTTGCAAAAGTAATATCACCAATCTCTACTGATATAACAAAGCTTCATGGATCTCCAAGTTTCTTAGGCATACAGTTCTGAAGTATTGAGCCACATTCTTCTGTGATTATCATTGCTCCCTCTTCCAAAGTGATCTTGCTTGTGAGCATGTTCTTGATATATTTCCTTAAGAAAGGAATCATTTGACAAGCATCAGAGAATGGTAACCGAATGGTCAGTTCTTTTATCATCTCCTTGCACTTTGCATCTTCTAGATCTTTTCTAGACCTCTTCGGTTGCACTGGGTATGGAACCTTAGGTTTGTAAACTCAAACTAGAGTTTCAGCATTCTGGGGAGTTGGATCGATCGATCCATGCTTGGATCAATTGATCTCCTTTGTTTTTGAATATGAGATCAACAGATCAATCGATCCAACAGGGATCGATCGATCTGAACTTACAAAAATCCCTGCCTTAATAGGATCAATCGATTCATGCTTGGATCGATCGATCTCAACCTCTACAGATTTTTTCAAATTCCTTTTTTCTGCAGGTTTTTCAGTTTCTTTGACCAGAACTTCATCAGCCTTTTCTTTCACAACTAGAGACTTTCCACTTCTCAACATAACAACATTCACAAACTCATCCTTGGACCTTGAATCAGACATCCCAGAAAGAAAACTTGGTGGTCTCTTTATAGCTTCAGCGGTTTGAAACACTTGAGTATCCAAATGCTTGATATCATAAGACAAGCTTTCGAACTTTTGATTCAAATCTCCATATATGCTATCCATCTTGACATTCAAGTTCCTCTTGGTCTGTTGCTGACCTTCTAGTATCCTTTTTAGCATAGCTTCCATCTTATCCTCTTGCTGAGCTTGAGGTGGAGTTACTTGATGATAATCAGGCTGAGATTGTTGTTGAAAGCCGCCTAAATTGTAGTTTGGAACAAAGATCACATTCCGGTTTCCTTGAAAACCATTTCCTCCAGCGTTTTGCACAAAAGCCTTCTGGACAAAACCTTTGTTGAACCCTTTAATTATATCTTTGGTCTAACACTCTCTGACCTTGGCTATTGATGTATCTCACTTCTTCTTCTACAATATGAAGAGCTTGAAGAGCAAAACAGTCCACTTCAGTCTTCTCTACGTCTTCAGACTGTTTCTGATTCTGATTATTAAGAAGTTGAGTAAGAAGCATTTTCACTTCAGCCAGTTCTGAGGATTCTGAGGCATATGATCCTCCCCTTTTATCCAAATATAGGCAATGATTACTGCTACTCGCAGCTAAATTTCCTATAAGCTGATATGCTTCATACACTGGCTTGGTCATAAAATCTCCATTACTAGCTATATCCAAAGAAAGCCGATATTGCTGCTCAATACCTTTGTAAAAGGTGTTCAAAAGATTCAGCTTGGAAAATCCATGGTGAGGACAATCCCGAAGATACTCCTTGAATATATCCCAAGCTTTATAGAAAGCCTCTGAGGGACCTTGACGAAAATGAGAAATTTGGTTTCTCAGATTATTAGTCCTAGTAGGAGTGTAGAACTGATTCAAGAACTTGGATTTACAGTCATCCCAAGTTTCTATGGAGTTAGGTGGTAAAGACTTTAGCCACCTTAGAGCTCGGTCCGCTAGAGAATGATTAAAGAGCTTACAATTCAGAATTTCTTGAGGGACTCCATCAAGCTGGACAGTGCTGCATATGTCCTCAAAGCTGTCTATGTGATCCATGGGGTGCTCAGTAGGAAGACCACGTAATTGACTCTGACGTATGAGCTGAATGAGTTGGAACGGAAAATTATAATCCTGCCTCTGAGGTTGACGAGGATGTAGAGCATTCCTATTAGCGAGGAAAGCTTTAGGGTTGTTGAAGTCTTCAACGAGAACCTTGTCTTGTTGAGGTGGGTGATTGAAAGCATGTTCTAATGGGTCATTCAGTAAAATGACTTCAGGTTCCATCTGATTACCATTACCACCTCTTTGAACTCCTTGTGGCACTTGATTGCCTAATTCTTCTCCTCCTATCGGATTGATAATTGCATTGTCTATCTCAAGAGGTGGAGGTGGGTTGTTGTTTAACCATATTTCATCAACGGGGATCCAAAGAACTAGAGGGGGATCATTCGGATCTTCGTGAAAGAACATATTAGGAATGAGGTTATCTCCCATCGTGTTGGAGGATTGAGAGTTCCTTCTCGCCTTTCTGATTGAACGTTCTAGATTCAAGAGTTCCTTGTTACCAGGGCTGAGTAATTCCTTTGACTTCTTAGATCAATGAATCATCAACCTGTAAAAAGGAAAATCAAGAGTAAAGAAACGCGATTAGTACTGTAAAAAGAAAATATCCTAGTCTAAACTCTAAAGAAAACTTAAGAGGCACTATTGGTCCCCGGAAATGGCGCCAAAAACTTGATACACTCAGGTTTTAACCCAAATATATTCACTGCAAGTGCACAACAAATGCAGTAGTATAAAAGGGATCGAATCCACAGAGACCAAAAAAAGTACGAATCTCAGTTCAAAATTGAGTTCGGCTAAGAAAAAATTTAAAATGATGATTGTAACCGAGAAGTGAAAACAACAATAAAATAAAAACGATTGTAAAACGATTAAAGAAAACGCTAGGCAATAGAAAATTCCGCAGGTATTCAGGTTAAAGGTCAAGGTTAACATGCATGATTGATAACACTAGAATTTTAGGATTTTTACATAACATTTCTTGTCATTTTCTA